>CAMXCT020003580.1:100783-128283 GCA_947184155.2 Cladocopium goreaui | reverse complement strand
GACTTAATTTCAGCGAATATCCCCATAAAATATGGCCTGAAAAATGGTACTAACGTAGCTCCATGTTGGGATCCTGAAAATCCCATGGAAGACATGTTTGGGAAATGACTATGGATGATTTATCTATGGTCACTAATTGATGGGATTTATGATTTGAAACTGGTGGTGCGAACGGGAAATGTTTGGGAAACCCTAGGTTTTGGGTGTTGGGATAAAGTGAAATGCTTGGGAAATTGTTGGGAAATGGATATAGTATGGATGATTTGTCTGCTAAAACTGTGTTGAAACCAATGGTTTTGGGGATCCACCATTTTAGAAAACACCCAAATGGTTGAGAAACAAAGGTTCACCAAGTTCTTATCTTCTCTTATCTTCATTCATGTGAAGAAAGTGTTGTTTGTTTCCATTGGTTACGTATGGTTAAATCATATTGTTTAAATATCCTGCAGTCTCCTACATGCTGTGTTCCTTGGTCAAATCTGTCCAATCGTTTCGCTGAGATCATCAAAGGTGATACCCGATCCGTATCCCTAGTGGTAGTTCCGCCTTTCGCATCCCAGATTCCAGCTTGTGAATATCGTCCATCTATTATCTCTATATATATTATTATATTATATATATACACACAAATTCTGTATAGATATACATATAATATATATATATATATATGACGTGTATATACGGTAACTACATTTAAATATACGGACTTTTAAATATACGAACAGGTATTTTAGACTACCTCCGGGAAGGTTTTCCTTGGCCCGCCCGGCCATTTAAACATACGGAATCCAATTCATTCAAACATACGGCACCTACATTTAAATATACGAACTGGTATTTCATATTACCTCCGGGGCCTCGCGGTCTGGCCCGCCCTCCACATATTTAAATGGCCTTACCGTATATATCATATTATACGTATACATATCATATATATATACCAACCAAACGAGACAACGGATCGTTCGGGCGCCTGCGCTCTGGGGTCATTGTCTGGCACAATCTCGCCATTGGCCAGTATTTTCACCATGCCTATTGCGCTGTGATGAACTGGACTTATCCCCAGTTGAGCGGCGTCGAAAACCGGGTAGCGATTTGGTTCTAATCCTTAGAAGCTTTCGCGACGGCTTTCGCTGTTCTTTCGCGGGCACAGTTTTGTCTTTCGCGGCGACATGTGTTTCGTAATATCTTTCGCGGTTGCTTTCGCGGAAAATTGCCCGTAAATGATGGTGCACATGAATATTCAAATGTGCTTCTACTATCTACCTGCTTTCGCCACTGCTTTCGCGGCTCGACCTTGACGCACCCCTTTCGCGGAGCTTTCGCGCGGCTTTCGCGCGTGGAGGTTTTGCTTTCGCGGGGGGTTCCCCACATGAACCCGAATACTAAATCCCTTCATGGAGGTTTTTGATGCTGCTCAGTTGGTGATTCAATTTACCCTCTGGTTATTTAACATAGCCATGGAAAATGGCCCATTTATAGATGATTTTCCCATTGAAACCTCCATTTATGAGGGATTTTCCATGGCCATGTTAAATAACCAGATGGTACCATTGGTGATAATATTATATACTAGCCATTAATGCTATCATAATGGTTGATCATTGCTGATTATTAATGATTTTAGATGATTATATAATGATTTATGGTCGTACAACAAAAGGATCCACCATCCCCAAAATCACAATTTTTATGGGTGCTATAAACCATCAATCCATATGGGTGGTTTATGACATTGCTTTACTGCACTAGCAGTGTTTTCTTGGTTATAGAGTTATAAGTATCAATGTGGTTGTCATTCCAATAATGGGGTTATTTCACTGACTTATAGCTGGTATTACGGACCATGTAGGGACAACCAACCCCCAATCTGCCACCCCTAAGTGGCTTCTAGGCTTCCTCTGAAGGGGTGAATTTCAACCACCAACGAGTCGAGTTTTCTGCTGCGAATCTAGGCGACCGGTGTCGAACAGAAATGGTGTTTGACCAGAAATCCCCTCTGGTACATGAAGAATTCAGTAGCCAATCTATGGAATAAATATGAATAAATAGCACCATGCAAAAAATGGGCAATTCAATCATCTACTATAAATTTAAATGGGCCATGATTTTCCATAGCTGTGATAAATTACCGCAAAAGGTGGTAGGTCATACTTGGGAGAAGCGGGGAACACGGAGGAGGTCAGAGATGGGAATCTACCCCAAAAGAAAGCCTCGCTTGCTGTGACCAGCTAACCTTTAGTCGAGGGATCAGCAACGTTCACATGGTGTTGGATGCTTGGGGCTTTGCTAGCTTAATAAGGTTTAATCAATTTAAAATTGACACACCCAACATCCCAACAGTATTTTTAACTCAGTGAGAACTGCAAAAACATTGGTCTGTGTCTGAAGATGTCGCCATGAACCAAAACCAGGCAAAACTAGGCAAAACTGTGTGCCACAATGTTCACATCGAAGATCTGTAAAGATCTATGACACTATGAAGATCAGCTGTCTTCATCTGCCATTCATCCACATTTGAGAGTAACCCAACGAAGTTTTGCCCACGTCAAAAAAATGTTGTTGCATCCCATGTCGGCCAGATGCCAATGGTCAAATCCAAAGAGACCCCTGCCTCTGCTACTGGAAGACCGGGCACAGCTAAGCACAACGGCTGCGTCATGGGAACGGTTCCATGGACTTCGTGCGTCACCCATCGCTAGCGACGCGGCGCGCCTTTTCCGCACCATGCCTTGCGCATTGCGAAGCGGTGAGACGCGCTGCTCGTTTTGGGCAGCAGTGAATCACCAAGGATACTTTGTCACATTTTGTCACTTACCGAATCGTATGGAGAACCTTGGAACCCAAAAAATATGTTCCCTCTATGGAAAACAGTAAACAACCCATGGTTGGGATTCACTGAGATGCAACACGCCGATGATTTTTGTCTAGCCTTAGGAGATGAACCGTTCACTTTTCAAGATCCGAAATCGAAACAGTTCACCAAAGTTTTGATTCCGAAAAGTAGGCTCAACTGATTATATCGTGTAATAGTTGAGTGAAGAGTATCGCTCGACTTTAGACTTCGTATATCTTCTTGTAATATCTTGCAATGATAGTGGCCCTATGTGGCCCTACTTCGAAGCAGTGACAAGCCATTGTGCCAGTTGTCCGCGTCGACAGGAAGGTGCCATGATGCCATGCTAGGCGCTTGAGGCTTCCCGGCTTCCCCGTTTTTTCCCCGTGGATGTCATCAGTCATGACTGGTCATATCTGATCATGGTCAAAGGGCATGGTGAGAATATTGATTATATTAATGATATTTAATGATTATATATTATATAGAATATTATAGAATACTGTATCCCGAGTATTCCCCAGTTATATATGGATATAGCCCCCGAATCACCCATTTTAGATTGGGATTTTCCATCAACCATCCATGACTGGAAGGTATCCCGACTATGGAAACTCCCATGACTTGATGAACAGCACCCTACATGGCTGCGCAAGCACCCGAACATGGCTGCGCGAACACATAAAACTAACATGGCTGCACCAAGGTTCTGATCATTTGAGTTGTATTGCATGTATATGGGGGTGACTGAAAATACTGTACCCATCTGTACCGCACAATTCATCAAAATTCCATAGTGTATTATCATTCTTCCTATTCAAGTTGCCATTTGGGGTATTTCTGCGCAATTTCCCCATTTTGGACAGACCGGAGAACCCCTCGGTCGGCACGATGTGTCTCAGGAACTGGCAAATGCAGCAATCTTCGCATTTGGTCAGTCCAAAGTAGGGATCAAAGGATGGGTTCAGACGTCTCCCAACCGCTCATTGTTGGAAACAAAAATGATAAGAATGAGACATAATCTTCAAACATCTTCAAACATCTTCAAACATCTTCAAACAAAACTGGGTTGCACTGATCTTTCAGCATTTGCCAGTTTTTTTTGCAGTCGCTCAGGCGGTAGGTGGCCGTACATAGGCTTTTCGGTTGTAGGATTCGAGGTACTGCCTTGGTTTGGCCAGGCTGAGTGGCGAAGGATGCTGCCACATTGTCACAAGATGTCACTTCCCTACGTATTGTTTGAGGGATAATGTACAAACAATTTGCGTACAGTTGCGCAAGGGATGATAATACAACCTGCCATCAGGCTGGAATTTCTTTCACTGGGGATCGACATAATATGCATACATATACATGATATGGATACATGTTATACATATAAATATCAAAATAGTGTATGTAAATGTATATTATATAATAATGTTGGTAAAACAATGCCATAAACCACCCATGACTGGGAATGGTAACCATACCACCTATCTATGGTGATTTGACCTAAGAGTCGACCCTCTCCAGGCTGGAAGGAAGACGTATTTTTTTGTGGTCAGACGTTGTTTTCGGATGCTGAGAATGGTGGTTTCTTGAAATAGGGGATCCCCAAATTTCAACAGTATCGCTACTTTAAAATGATTTAAAATTGCCTAAATTTGGATGATTTAGGGGCACCCCAATAATTTAGGAAACCTCCATGTAAAGTGTACAGGCATACCGTATCCAAACAAAACAGAAACATCCAGGAATTGTGACTCAATCACTGCAACTGTAAGCATCACAAGAAAATGGAAGGAAAATTTCGCGAGTTCGCCTTAGAAGCAGACCATGCTGATGTAGCGCATATCCAAAGGTCCAAAACTGAAAAGAATGACATGTGAGTCCTAGTAGCCCGGAGACGTCTCGAGCAGTTGGGACGACCTCTTCTGCCCGGGCCACGGACCCAACCTGGGGAACATGCTGAAAGCGTATGCTTTGCTGGTATTTCCATGTATTTCCCACCTTTTGCTTGTCTGCGTTGGGCCCAACTTGGGGCAAAGCTGCCGGCCAATGGGCCCAGTTGCGCCATGTTCGGCCTATGTTCAGCTCAACCTCAAGCCCAATTACGGCCCAGTTTGGTCGCTTAGCTTGGGCCCAAAATTGAGTTCGTGTTCAGCCCCTACCCCACTCTACCACTACCACATTCCTCAACTTCGAAAAGCCGTCCCCTAAAATCCCCTAAAAACAATGTGGTGCGGTGCTCGTCGCGAAGCGACGAGAATACCGATAAAAATTCACATAACTGTCCCAAACTGGTCCATTAACATACCGATAATGATACAAATATGGAACATATTCATATAGATCATTGTAGATCTATTTCATCAGATTGCCATTCATATTTTCCTGAGTTGGATGCATTAAGATTTACCTTAACCATCAAATCAACCCAAAAAACTACCAAGCATCCCCGCCGACGGCCATAGCTGCGAAGGTAGGTGGAGACTTGCCCAGCTGCCTCCTGATGAGATTCTGGGTCACAAGAATTCACTAACCAGAAGAATAATATGTTCTTTTAACCCAATATTAACTAATTATAATAGTTATTCAATATTAAATTAAATAACTAAATATTAACTGGTAATTAGAATATTAATAACTGATAAATAATTGAATAGGTTATTTTACTAATACTCAATATTAACTGATAATAGTTATTCAATATACTAACATGAATAGTTATTCGAAATTAACTGGTTAGTGAATAGGAATCAATATTTCACTAATCGGTTATTCAACCAATAATTCTTTTTTAATCCACTAATATCAACTAAAAAAATTGGATTCTTTAGTACTCAAGATTATCCATAAAAATATCCAAAAAACTGTTCTTAAAGTATGAAACAATAGTTGATTTAGAACTTTAGAACCACTTTTGTGATCATTCTCCGGGTCCTAATCTAGGTCCTAACTATACGAGTGAGGTCACAGGGAGGTCACTATAATTTACCGATTATCGTATCAAAATAGTTCATTTAATATAGTATATTTAGAACTATTCTGGTGAATGGTGGTTCAAAGATTGTGATATTGTCTAGTTTTTTGGTTTTAAGAAAAAATAACTAGTGATGATTTTTAAATGAATGTTTCACCAGCGATGTCGCATGACGTGATCGCTTGATCATGAGCCACAGTTCAAAGGGGTTGGGGATGGGAAGGACATTCTACAAGGAAATACACTCCCGTCCAACCAAACACGGCAATGTAATGCAATGTATAAAACATATCAAATGGGCATCTGGATGCATCTGGGTATTTAAATGGGAAAACAACTATCACTGGTGGATTTTCTATTGCCATGTTTGATACCGGGTGTTCTTACACTCCCAAGTCTTGACTCTCTCATTCGACAACGAATATTTAAATATAGTTTTGTCCAAAATGGGATACCCTTTGGTACTTTAACATGCAACTATGGAAAATCACCATTTATTGTAGGTAAATTATCTCTAAATGGGCCATTTTCAATAGCTATGTTAAATTACCAGAAGGTACACCACGAAATAGCAATGTTCATGGGGAATATGATCATAAAAACCATCCAAACCTAGTGGTACCCGATTTTAAGACAAAACCACATAAACATGTTTGGCCCTCCAACTGCGACATGTCTGTACAATACCGACCCCCCAAACCCACAGGGTGGCCGTCGTGCAATCGCTTCACACCTCATCAAAAAACTTCAGACTTCGACACACCTGCAACAAGGAACAAAAGGGCTGAACTGGGAGGATTGCAACTGGAATTCTTGGATGTTCCAGTATCTGATATCCATATCTAAATACATATATATATATATATATATTTATGTATTTATGATAATTAAGGTAGCTCTGGGAGATCTCAAATGTTTGGGACCTACAACACATCGAATCCTATGTTTGCCAAAAAACGATCAAAAATCAGCTGCCTGAAGTAGGATGTATTTGCACTCCGGACCCAAAAAGGAGCCTCCAACAATCGGGCTGAATTATTTCATAGTTCACTGACCTGAAAATGACCTGAAAATAGCTGATATCGCACGGCCAGCTATGGGGATGATTCCCGATACCAAGCATCCTTCCAATGACGAAAAACAGTGAGGTCACTATAATACATCCAGAAATCCGCCGACCCCTGCCTAGCCTTGGCCTAGGCGGGGCGGCGCCCGGGATCACCGCAGGTGTGCCACATCTCCAAACATTTTCCGTACCAGACCTCCTGCAAACTTCAAACCCTCCGCTGCAGCTTTAGGCACCCATGCCAAGGCTGCAAGGCTGCAACCAAGGCCCCTCACTGTTTCTATACAGTTTCGACCCTGCTATGTGGCACGCTTCAAGAAACTTTTGATGTCTCAAACCCTCTGCTGCAGCTTCTAGGGACCTTTGCCAAGGCTGCAAGGCTGCAACCAAGGCCGACGGACGCTGCCAACACAAGCCCCTCTCTGTTTCTATAGGGTTTCGAAACTGTTAAACCCTCAAACCATCCGCTGCAGCTTTAGGCACCGTTGCCATGGCTGCAAGGCTGCAACGCAGAAGGACGCTGCCAAAAGAAGCCCCTGGACACCATGGCTTCTGGCAACCAAGGCCGAAGTATGCTGCCAAAACGAGCCCGAGCGGCCAAGTAGGTATGTTTGGTCCCCTGCAAGCTTCAGCTGCTGCGCTGCAAAGCTGCAACCAAGGCTGAAGGCCCTCACTGTGTCTATAGGATTTCGAAACTGCTATGTGGCACGTTTCAGCAGCTCTTTCAACCCCTTAAACCCTTCGCTGCAGCTTTAGGCACCGTTGCCATGGCGGCAAGGCTGCAACCAAGGCCGAAGTACGCTGCCAAAACAAGCCCGAGCGGCCAAGTAGGGCAACGACATTGGCAAACATATTCAGTACTCCATGCCCCCCTTTCAAGGGGGGTCGGCGGCACCAGGGCGTTAGCCCGTTTATTTTACCACTATTAATTACACAGAATTATTGGGCTATTTATACCATTCTTCATTTTTCCACGGTACCATACCATTCTTATCCCCAATAAAACCATCATACCATCGCACCATCGTACCAGCTGCCTCAGCCAAGTTTTCGATTTCCCATCGATCCAAGCACTCGTGAACCAGTTCAGCCTGGGATTCCATGAAGCAAAACAGGGCGACTCGTGGCATCATTTGGGGGGTTTCCATAGTCATGGGGATACCCTAAAAATGGATAAAAATGGATGGTTTAGAAGTTTAGAATGGAAAATCCGATTGAAATGGATGATTTGGAGGTACCCCCCACTTTAGAACTCAGACCCTGAGATTTACCGAATCGTCCTACCCTCCGATGTCATCAGTCACATGGCTTGCTGGACAATTGCCCATTTTAGTCCGTTGATTTTCCCAACAAACTAAACATCCATGGATAGTATATTTCCCAATATGTTCCCATGATTCCATGCTTTTCCAATATGTTCATATATTTTCCAGCCAATATTTGTCATAGTAAATTCACTCGGGGATCTTCCAGCCAACTGATGGAAGATGACGTGTATCAGGCCATCGCCAGGCGATTTTTATTGTCTCGCAACTGGGGAGACGGATATGGATCTGGATTAAGACTTAGCCGAAGTTGGGTAGGAAAATTCATCTAGCTTCTTCATGTCTTTTAATAATAATAATTATTATTAATGATAATATTTAATCATAACAATAACTAAGAATACGACGGTTTGCCAAAATGTATTTTCCTGGTTTGGTTGATAAATCGTAATTCCTTGCGTGCCGCTTCTTGTTTGGTCTTTAAAACATTTTAAAACCATGACTTACCCAAATAATCTGAATCCCTGCGTTTATGTTATGTTTGAAGCCGTAGCTAAAACCTGCGGTGAATGCAAAAGCGCGTCTATATGAAGTGGGTGCTGCTGCTAGTAATTAGTGGTGGAACTGGAATATCTGCAGGGCTTGTCGTTGCCTTTGCTGTCACTGTTGCTTTTGTCAAACAGACAGGATAAACTACAAGTTCTCTGGTGGCAACTGGGTCACGGGTAAACCAAAGCCGTTTTTTGAAACTTTTGCTAGCGCAGTGCTAGCGGGGATCTAGTGGGTCTAAAATTACGTACAAATTCGCAAAATTGAACCGCAACCTCGAAAACATAGGAAAATTGTTGTTCACTAAGACATCCTTAGATATCCTTAGGTTTAAGGAGCTAAGTGTTACATCTTGACTTTCTTCATGTTGAAATAACAAGCCAAGAGGAAGACAAAAAAGATCCTTGAACATGGGTGCGATAAAACAACTAGCGCAAACCTAGCGGGTTTGCTAGCGCTGCCTTGCAGAATTGGTGATTTTAGTTGCTTGCCGCCTTATAGCGAAGAGGAACAACCACAAGGTCCACACTAATTATCAACAACTGGTACACAACTTATGTCAACTATTTTTGGCAAATGGTAATATAGTAAATAGATAATGAATTGATGACCATCCCTGTAACCTGTCGGTATAACCCATTCAACAAAAATGACCATGGCACAGACGTGAAGCATTAGACAAGTGTACAAACATGTGCAAAAATGATAAAACGTGAGGGAACCAGTTGCTGGCATCCTTCAGTGGTAACATGTCGTACCACCTAAACAGGCTTCAGTGGACCTCTTCAACTGGACCTGTTTAAAGCCTTGAACGATGCGAAAACAGCGTAGAAAACCATGGTTTCTTATCATGACCTTCCGATATCCTCAAGCGTGACAGTGGAAAATCTAGGAAAATCTCCTGTCAATGAAGGTTTGAATTGGAAAATCATCTAATGTGGGCAAAACAATGCCATAAATCATCCCCCAGTCATCACTATTTATATAAGTGGTGTGTATACCATTCCCAGTCATGGGTGGTTTATGGCATTGTTTCAACCACATTAATCCATATAGTAACTATAGATAACTATAGATATATCTACCATATCTACCAGTTGTTGGAGTTATGTTTTTTAGACAAACCACATTATATCATTATATCAGTCGGGATGATGAATCCCATATATTATGGAAAATAAAAAATGTTCCAAACCACCAACCAGCATATTAAATCTAGGTAAATTATAATAGTTCACTAACCTGAATGGGGGATTTTCCAGCAAGCCGCGGCCATGATGAACTTGGGGGCCCAGACCGGTTTGTCTCTGGCCGCCTTCACCTCTTGCACTGCTCGTTCTTTCAGCACCTCATTGTAAAGCGGAGTGAAGATCTATGGCTATGGATTTGAGGATCTATGGATTTTAGATCTATGGATTTGAGATGATTTGAGGATCTTAGATTTCTGCAAGTCGCATACTCTTACAAAGCCCCACATACTAAACATCTGAATGCCAAATGAGCCCCAACAGGAAATACCTGACCCTTGATCAAGGTAAGCTCTGGCTGCTCTGGTTACCCTCCAATCAAGCAATCAATCAATGTGTCAAAAACTGGTTGGCCGTTCCCAGAGTCAAAACTTCCGTGCGTTTCTTTTCTGCTAGAGATACGATGAGTATGTGAGAATCATTGAGTAATTAGCAATGATGATGCCCAGGTAGCAAACCAGAGTGAGTCTAGCAGGCTAAGTCAGCATAAAAGAACATAAAATGATGCAGCTTCCTCGGGTACACATCATATACCATGGATACCCTCTGGTAAACTAACATAGCTATGGAAAAACACAATTTTTAATGGGAAAATCCACTATAAATAGCCATTTTCAATAGCAAACTGTTAAATTACCATGGGTATACCATGGATCATGGCTTTTTCAAAATCGACGTGCCAAGGTTCCAGGCTGTTCGCATACACAGAGGCGTGCGAACCCGCACCAGAAGCTTCTTTTGGGCCTGGCGCCAGGGCCGTTGGCGTCAACGGCAACGACGGCAACGACGGCAACGACAATTGCATTGGGAAACTCGTCGTGGCTTCCCGTTGTGGCTTCCCGGCGACTCGCCTCCTTGTTCATGCGCTTGTAAGTGGTGCTGCTATCTCGCGCCTGGGGATGAAAATGGACGACACATCATTCAAGGGGCTGTGACGGCTGCGAAGCAACACATTACCCTCTGATCAACTCAGATCGAACATGTTGGAAACCTGAATGGTTGTATATGTGTGTATGTTTTTCCCTCTGAAACAAGCAGAACATGGGGATGTCCAGTTCAATTATGCAATCATCTTCGAATAAGCCAGGATGATCATAGTTGGTGCCATGGCATTACGGGTCACCAATGGTACCGAATATCTTGGAGGATGAATACATGTTGATGGTAGAAACATTCACAAACTTTGACAAAATCACATACTCTGAGTTGTTAAAGTTGAACGATTTCAATGAAATGAGCGTCCCAGCTGCGCGCACGCAACTTCTAAAGTTGACCAATGTTGCGTCCAGCTTGTGTCTAGCAAGTTAGTTTTTTTCAGTTTTTGACTTTTTCGTGGGTTTTGCATTGCCAGCGACTTTGTGTGACTTCGTATTTAGGTTGTGTCTATACCATGTTTTCATGATCGCATGAAAGGACAATGAAAGGAAATGAGAGGAAATGAAAGGAGAATGAAAGGAACATGAAAGCAAATGAATCCAAAGGTCTGGGTTTTGATACCCTTTGACGTCGTTCGATACGTCGTTCGGACGTCGTTCGGACGTCGTTCGAAACAGCTACCCTCTGGTAAACTAACATAGCTATTGAAAAGGGCCATTTATAGTGGATTTACCCATTAAAAATTGTGATTTTCCATAGTTACGTTAGTTTACCAGAGGGTAACCGTGTCCCTACAGAATGCAACAGGTAAAAGCAGCTTTTCTTGTGATCACTTGCAATCTACATGTGGTGAATCACTGGCGTCCCAATATGACATGAGTGTTTTTTGTTGTATTTAATACCACTTTGAAGATGTTTTGGGAGTTGCGTCCACAAGGTGTTTCCTCATCTTTCACACAGCAAAACTTGCCAAAACAGAGTTTGTCGTACATCGGCGTCCCATTGGGGTTGACCTTGCTTTTGGTCAACTTGTTTGACTTCCTGATCCAACGGCGTCCCAATGAGATTTGACACAATTCTGTTAAATTGGTCGACTTTAACGGTTCGGAGTAGTGACCATGCGGGACTGCAGCTGTGCAATTGCGGTGCAAGACATTGCCTGCTTCTCGTTGCATTTTGCACCTGCCTAAGCAGGTGCCAAAACCACCTTTTAGACATTTTTAGACTATATGTTGGACAGTTTCTCCGTAATTTGCAGTGTTTCGATCCTTAATCTAGAAACCTCAACAAACCGTGAAACCCCAAGGAGATTCTTAATCAGGACTGAATCAATCAGACCTGCTAAAACACAAAATAACCCCCCCAACAAAATAAAAACTAGATAAAACCGAAATATCCCCAAACAAACACTATGAAGCAACGCTAAATGACCCGTAAATGTGCCCCTTAAACAGAGCGACCAAACATTGCGTTTTACTCACCTTGGGTTTCAACCCCCGTTCTAAGGCTCCACGCATAAAGCAACCTGAGGTCGCCGTGGCAATTTTGGTGGAAAAATTGTCATAGGGAAATGGTGTTTTGATGTGTTTTGTATCGTATTTTTTGGCCATGAAACATATGGCCATGGATCAAAACCATGGCACCCTGGTGAACATCAAAATAGCTGGTAAGTGGATGTTCATCCCCAAAACATGGTATTATAGGTTTTGACTCATCCCCATATGGGATGATATTTTTGTCATTTTTCGATTGCGACCCTTGGACATCATAGGATGGCCAACCAGGATATTTAACAGTCGAACTGGAAGCCATCCCCCATTTAGTTCGATGATGAAAATGGTGATTTGCCTTGATTTACCATGATCTGCCATGATTTGCCTTGATTTACTGTGATGTACCATGATTTGCCATGATTTGCCATGATTTGCCTTGATTTACTGTGATTTACCATGATTTACCATGAATTACAATGATTTGCCTTGATGCACTGTGATGTACCATGATTTGCCCTGATTTGCACTGATTTACCATGATTTGCCATGATTTGCCATGATTTACAATGATTTGCCTTGATTTACTGTGATTTACCATGATTTACTATGATTTGCCTTGATATACTGTGATTTACCATGATTTACCATGATGATTTACCATGATTTGCCCTGATTTTGATTTACCATGATTTGCCTTTACTGTACCATGATTTACCATGAATTACAATGATTTGCCTTGATTTACTGTGATTTACCATGATTTGCCCTGATTTGCCTGATTTCATGATTTACCATGATTTACCATGATTTGCCTTGATATACTGTGATTTACCATGATTTACCATGAATTACCATGATTTACAATGATTTACCATGATTTGCCTTGATTTACTGTGATTTACCATGACCATGATTTGCCATGATTTGCCTTGATTTACCATGATTTGCCTTGATTTACTGTGATTTACCATGATTTGCCCTGATTTACCATGAATTACTATGATTTACCATGAATTACAATGATTTGCCTTGATTTACTGTGATTTACCATGATTTGCCCTGATTTGCCCTGATTTATCATGATTTACCATGATTTACCATGATTTGCCATGATTTACTGTGATGTACCATGATTTACCATGAATTACAATGATTTGCCTTGATTTACTGTGATTTACCATGATTTGCCCTGATTTGCCCTGATTTATCATGATTTACCATGATTTACCATGATTTGCCTTGATATACTGTGATTTACCATGATTTACCATGATTTACCATGAATTACCATGATTTACCATGATTTGCCTTGATTTACTGTGATTTACCATGATTTGCCATGATTTGTCCTGATTTACCATGATTTGCCTTGATTTACCATGATTTGCCTTGATTTTACTGTGATTTACCATGATTTGCCCTGATTTACCATGAATTACTATGATTTACCATGATTTGCCATGAGTTGCCTTGATTTACTGTGATTTACCATGAATTACAATGATTTACAATGATTTGCCTTGATTTGCCTTTATTTACCATGATTTACAATGATTCGCCATGATTTGCCATGATTTACCATGATTTACCATGATTTGCCCTGATTTACCATGATTTACCATGATTTGCCTTGATTTACCATGATTTACCATGGTCTACAATGGTTTACCATGATTTACCATGATTTACTATAGTTTACCATGATTTACCATGATTTGCTCAGATTTATCATGATTTACAATGATTTGCCCTGATTTGCCTTGATTTACCATTATTTGTCTTGATTTACAATGATTTTACCATGGTTTGCCCTAATTTACCATCATGTACAATGATTTACAATGATTTACCATGATTTATTTGCCCTGATTTACCATGCTTTACAATGAATTACCATGATTTACCATGATTTGCATTGATGTGCCGTTATGTACCATGATTTACCATGGTTTGCCCTAACTTACCATGATGTACCATGATTTACAATGATTTACAATGGTTTGCCATGATTTACCATGATTTGCCCTGATTTGCCCTGATTTACCATGAATTACCATGATTTGCCCTGATTTACCATGATGTACAATGATTTACAATGTTTTACCATGATGCACCATGATTTACCATGAATTACCATGTTTTGCCCTGATTTATCATGATTTACAATGATTTACAATGTTTTACCATGATGTACCATGATTTACCATGAATTACCATGTGTTGCCCTGATCTATCATGATTTACCATGAATTACCATGATTTGCCCTGATTTACCATGATGTACAATGATTTACAATGTTTTACCATGATGTACCATGATTTACCATGAATTACCATGATTTGCCCTGATTTACCATGATTTACCATGATTTGCCTTGATGTGCCTTGATTTACCATGATTTGCCTTGATTTGCTTTGATTTACAATGATTTTACCATGGCTTGCCCTAATTGCCCTAATTTACCATGATGCACAATGATTTACAATGTTTTACCATGATGTACCATGATTTACCATGAATTACCATGTTTTGCCCTGATTTATCATGATTTGCCTTGATTTGCCTTGACTTACCAGGATTTACCATGATTTACCTACTATTTCAATGTTTTTTTTCAAGTTATGTGAACAACAACCAGAGGGGAAGCAGATGGCTTGGAAATTGACATTGCCAGGGCCAAAGTTTGGAACCCGACTTTGGGGATGTGTTGGGGGTAAAATTACCATGATGTAAACCATTTATATATATATAATCCATATATATATATATATAATCATATATATATATATATATGTATATAATCATATATATATATATATATGTTTCTGTATGTACAATGTACACATGTTGATATTTCCATACATCTACATATTATATCATATATTGATCTATGATTAAATGGAAGGTCAATGGCTTTGGGTGATTGGACATGCACAAAAATATTCGACGATTCGAGGTTTCCAAACTTTGACCATTCGAGTGAAAATTCTAGTATTGAGACATATTGAAACCCATGGTTCATATTGTTCAATATGTTCATATTTGTTCATGATGATCCATCATTTTAAGAAATCGCAAAAAATCACTGATGCTTTCGTTCTGTGACAGTGGTCAAAGTTTCAACATGCTTCAAGTCGTGCTGTGACTCATGTTCCATCACATCATCCTTACCTTTCCCCAAATTGACATAGACCCTGCCATGAGTGATGGCTCAAGTCTCCCATTCGCAACTGGACTTCCCATATCCCTCCGGGTTTGTCCCGGAATGGCCGAACAAAATCAGCTATTTCTAGCAAAGCTTTTAACCGAGAAAATGCGGAAACCGCAGGGTGTGGGGATACCCTATTTTTGGATAAAACATGATAAACCTCAACCAACCTCAACCTCTACCCATCACCCCTACCCATGTTTCTGTGCATCCAGGGACCCACCGAAAAAAAAAAAATCGCTCGGCTCCGCCCAGTCACCGCAAAATATCACCCGCCGTCATCCCCTCCGGGTCAATTCCCACCTGAGCTGACGACTGGACCAGGATTGCTGGCCACCTATACCTGCTTGATCTTTAAAATATCACCATTTTTTTGAAAGATGGACAGTACAAAGTCAAAAAGTATAATATACAAGAATAGACCATACCAAATTTTAATCTTTTTCCATTTCCACATGGTGAATGTGGATTCAATGATGATGCCCCATGCACCATGACGTCCATGACGTGCCTCCGCGAGTTTACCAAGGTATCGTTTGCGGGCCTCAAGGAGAAGTCCGCCATGGAGGTTTAGTTCGCTGGCGAAAGAAGATACTGGTCGTATCTGAACGCCATGTACCCTCTGGCAAACCAACATAACTATGGAAAATCACCATTTTTAATGGGAAAATCCACTATAAATGGCCATGTTCAATAGCTATGTTTGTTTACCAGAGGGTTTGTTTCATTACCGTGGTATTTGCTGTTTAAAAAAAAAGAACGTGTTTGCGAAAACATGCAAACATCATCAAACATCTGAGTTGAACTAACATTGAGATGATTGCAAGTTGCGCCCGTTTCGATTCTGTCCGTTTAGAGCTCTTTAGCAAATTTGGGATTATCATCCGAGGATTTGCTGGTTTTTTGACGATGGGAGATCCCCAGTGACCATGGCTATACCTAGACTCCTAGACCTATTTCCAGTCCAATGATGTTTTTGGATGATGTTTTTCATGAGTTTTGGGGGTTGCTATATGTTGCTATGACTTCGGAAATCTCAGGGAAAATCGGTGACCCATGGTGACCCAACACCAGGCCTTGGATGGTGATCCATCATGATCCATCCCCAAAAACGGGCAGTTCCAATTTGGGCCTCCGCTTCCTCTCTGTCTTTCTTGAGAGGCACCTGGCGTTGGGCGATCTCAGGTGACCAAAAAGGGATCTGCTTCGGAAAAAAGACACCTGGAGTTGTTTTTGTTAGTCCAAGATATCCACTGGAATGCGATTGATTTTCTGCATCAAAGCGAAACACTTTTGGTGAAATGTTCATCCAAGGACCGACCAATCATCGGTGAAGTCATATCTACGGCATCGTCGTTTCTTGCAGAGATCCACTGGGGTTCAGGTCGCTGGGAGGAAAATCAGAGATTGATCAAAGCCAGGAAGATTCTGCCATGATTCTCTGACAAAAAAAAACTCTGACAGTGACATGCCAAATTCCAAATATCATCAAATATCCACAGTAGCTCCCGTACATAAATGGTACCTGACACCTCAAACATCATCAAGAATCTCAGGGAGCGGTGTGTCGGTGTGTCTGCCTCGTCCTCAAGCGGCATTGCTGCAAATCCAAGCCTTGCGACTCGACTTGATGTGATGCCCATCATCACAAAAAAGTAAGCCCTGGGACAGCTCATCTATATGCAAACAGAAAAAAATAGTAACACATGGCTTTGAAAAGTCATGAGGCTGTGTGTGTGTGTGCATATTGTCCGTAGATATTCGTAGATATCATTAATCTGGCAAGAAAGTCTAACGGTTGAGTTCTCCTGTGCTCAGGGAATTCAATGTCTCAACAGCTTGACATGGCATAGTCAATCCACTTGGCCCCACGTGTAAACATGCGTCAAGCCGGCGGCTAGGGAAGGTGCTGGAAGCATCTTCTGAATAGGAAAGCGAAAAGCAAATCTGATGAAAACAAAGGACAAAACCACTAGTACTTCATAGCCTACTATTTAGATGAAATATGGTTATGGGTCAAAACCGTGGTACCCTTCTGTTCACACCAAAATGGTGCGGAAATGGATGGTGATTCAAAAAACAAAAGTTATACAATAGGTCTTGGGAGATCTCCTAGAATGGGGGTACCCCCAAATCATCCAAGTCATTAAACCATATTAGTGTTGAAACCTATGGTGACTTGGGGGTCCCCCCCCATTTTAGGAAACCTCCATATGGATCAAAACACTCTTGAAGTACGTGGCAAGGTGGCAACGTGGCAACATCCTACAATTGACTTCATTGGTTTTGCTATGATTTGCTCAAGCATATTCAGCTGCCATGTCGATATCATCAGTTGCTTAACTCTTCAAGAAATATTCAGGTCTATCTTATAGATATTCCATGATACTCCATGATATTCCATGGATGTGGCAGCTGAACAAACCATACCCTCAGGTAATCCGCTCCAGCAGCCGTTTGACAATATCCAATATACCCCATATATACCCCATATAACATCCTTTAAATCAATAGTTAGTTACAATATCCTTATAGTATCCCTTACCAACTACAAACTACCCCAAAGTTATTCGGGTGAAATCTCAAGTTTTCAGAAGGTTGACCTTGCGGACGCCGCAGCCGTCTTCAATGCCTGCGACTGGGGGAAACCCATAGTGGTTAAGAATGGTAAATAAAGATTAATAATGGTGAATGGTGGTGCAGGAATTATAAGATTGGTTTATGGACCCAATAAAAACAACATATATCTAGTGATTAAAAGTGGTTTGCCTACTATAGTAGTGGTTTAACTACATGATGGCTAATGAACCATATGGGGCTTTCCTAAAATGGGCGATCCCCAATAGCTGGATGGTTTTAAAGGGATAATTAGATGATTCGGGGGTACCCCATTTAGGAAACCTCCATCCACATGTGTATAGATATATGGATAAATTGAAATATTTCACTGACTTGAAATAACGCTATTTGGGGATGATTCCACTTACTGCCATGATTCCAAGGTCGCAGTGAGGTCGTTATAGGTTCCCTTGAGAGAGGACAGATATATATATACAGTATCATGGATATGTGCCGCTGTCAGCTTGTGTCGGCAGTAGCACACTTGCTGCCCGTATTGACTAGCTCCTGTTTGTGTTTTGTGGCCCCAAAACAGGGGCCAGATTCTGGACCCAAAAATGGGGCCACAATATTAAAATTAGCAGCCCAGCTTCCAAATGTGTGGTCCCAATTTTGGGCCCATGGTGTATGCGTTTTGCCTTCTGCAAAGAGTGCGTTGAGCTGCGACAGGTTGCATCTTCCATTCATGTTTTCTTGCGCTTGGTGCCAGGATGCTGGTTTCACATGCAGGGTACGGAGTGAAGGAAGGCAAAAAGCATGCAGGCCCACAGCCCCAAAAATGGGCCCGCGTCGCAGCGCAAGCCAAAGGAACGTTTCAAAAGGTGCAGGGATGCCCGTGCTGTTCTGCAGCAAACATGACTGCCACAAGCCATGCCAAGACATGCGTACCGCCAGCGGCAGTGTACAGGACCCTGGGCACAACCCCCGGCACCCCCAGATATCAAAGTTGACTTACTTCCGCACTCTGCAAAGCTACACCAGGAAAGGCAGCAAGACTAGCATTTAAGTGGCAACGTTGATTCCTGGGGAGCGGGGCCATGTTTGCGCGTGCATATCCACATACATCACGCGGAAGCAGCGTTAAATTAGCAATTCGTATTGGCTTGGCCGCAAAACTACTAAGCATGTGCTCAAAAGCTACTAAGCACGGTGTTGCATTTCGTATTGGCTTGGCCGCAAAGCTACTAAGAATGCGTTCAAAAGCTACTAAGGACGATTTTGCAATTCGTATTGGCTCGGCCGCAAAACTACTAAGAAAATGCTTCAAAGAATAAAAGAATCAGTATCTTCTTCCTTTCTTGAATTTTGAGAGACATTCTTAGTAGTTTTGCGTCCAAGCCATTGTGATTTGCAACTCACGCCTTAGTAGTTTTTCATGAACTCCTTAGTAGTTTTGCGTCCAAGCCATGGTGATTTGCAACTCACGCCTTCGTAGTTTTTCATGAGCTCCTTAATAGTTTTGCGTCCAAGCCATTGTGATTCGCAACTGGTGCTTTACTAGTTTTTCGCGGTATGCTTAGTAGTTTCACGTCCAAGCCATTGCGATTTGTACCTCATGCCTTAGTAGGCCTTTTATTAAGGCTTTGGGGGCGCTTCTTCTCAAAGCCTAGGTGGGCCCAAGGCCCCAAAACCGGAGCCTCAAATAAGTGGTAAAGCAAGCGCCTCGGGCATGTACCCTCGGAGTATCATGGATATGTGCCGCTGTCAGCTTGTGTCGGCAGTAGCACACTTGCTGCCCGTATTGACTAGCTCCTGTTTGTGTTTTGTGGCCCCAAAACAGGGGCCAGATTCTGGACCCAAAAATGGGGCCACAATATTAAAATTAGCAGCCCAGCTTCCAAATGTGTGGTCCCAATTTTGGGCCCATGGTGTATGCGTTTTGCCTTCTGCAAAGAGTGCGTTGAGCTGCGACAGGTTGCATCTTCCATTCATGTTTTCTTGCGCTTGGTGCCAGGATGCTGGTTTCACATGCAGGGTACGGAGTGAAGGAAGGCAAAAAGCATGCAGGCCCACAGCCCCAAAAATGGGCCCGCGTCGCAGCGCAAGCCAAAGGAACGTTTCAAAAGGTGCAGGGATGCCCGTGCTGTTCTGCAGCAAACATGACTGCCACAAGCCATGCCAAGACATGCGTACCGCCAGCGGCAGTGTACAGGACCCTGGGCACAACCCCCGGCACCCCCAGATATCAAAGTTGACTTACTTCCGCACTCTGCAAAGCTACACCAGGAAAGGCAGCAAGACTAGCATTTAAGTGGCAACGTTGATTCCTGGGGAGCGGGGCCATGTTTGCGCGTGCATATCCACATACATCACGCGGAAGCAGCGTTAAATTAGCAATTCGTATTGGCTTGGCCGCAAAACTACTAAGCATGTGCTCAAAAGCCACTAAGCACGGTGTTGCATTTCGTATTGGCTTGGCCGCAAAGCTACTAAGAATGCGTTCAAAAGCTACTAAGGACGATTTTGCAATTCGTATTGGCTCGGCCGCAAAACTACTAAGAAAATGCTTCAAAGAATAAAAGAATCAGTATCTTCTTCCTTTCTTGAATTTTGAGAGACATTCTTAGTAGTTTTGCGTCCAAGCCATTGTGATTTGCAACTCACGCCTTAGTAGTTTTTCATGAACTCCTTAGTAGTTTTGCGTCCAAGCCATTGTGATTTGCAACTCACGCCTTAGTAGTTTTTCATGAACTCCTTAGTAGTTTTGCGTCCAAGCCATTGTGATTCGCAACTGGTGATTTACTAGTTTTTCGCGATATGCTTAGTAGTTTCACGTCCAAGCCATTGCGATTTGTACCTCATGCCTTAGTAGGCCTTTTATTAAGGCTTTGGGGGCGCTTCTTCTCAAAGCCTAGGTGGGGGCGGAGCCAAGGCCCCTTCTCACCGGAGGTCAAATAAGTGTAAAGGAGCGCCAAAAAGTGTAACGGATATGTCGGGCATGTACCCTCGGAGTATCACGGATATGTGCTGCTGTCAGCTTGCCTCGGCAGTAGCACACTTGCTGCCCGCATTGACTAGCTCCTGTTTGTGTTTTGTGGCCCTAAAACAGGGGCCAGATTCTGGACCCAAAAATGGGGCCACAATACTAAAATTAGCAGCCGAGCTTCCAAATGTGTGGTCCCAATTTTGGGCCCATGGTGTATGCGTTTTGCCTTCTGCAAAGAGTGCATTGAGCTGCGACAGGTTGCATCTTCCATTCATGTTTTCTTGCGCTTGCTGCCAGGATGCTGGTTTCACATGCAGGGTACGCAGTGAAGGAAGGCAAAAAGCATGCAGGCCCACAGCCCCAAAAATGGGTCCGCGTCGCAGCGCAAGCCAAAGGAACGTTTCAAAAGGTGCAGGGATGCCAGTGCTGTTCTGCAGCAAACATGACTGCCACAAACAATGCCAAGACATGCGTACCGCCAGCGGCAGTATACAGGACCCTAGGCGCAACCCCCGGCACCCCCAGATATCAAAGTTGACTTACTTCCGCACTCCGCAAAGCTACACCAGGAAAGGCAGCAAGACTAGCTTTTGCGAGTGGCAACGTTGATTCCTGGGGAGCGGGGCCATGTTTGCGCGTGCATATCTACATACATCACGCGGAAGCAGCGTTAAATTAGCAATTCGTATTGGCTTGGCCGCAAAACTACTAAGCATGTGCTCAAAAGCTACTAAGCACGGTGTCGCATTTCGTATTGGCTTGGCCGCAAAGCTACTAAGAATGCGTTCAAAAGCTACTAAGGACGATTTCGCAATTCGCATTGGCTCGGCCGCAAAACTACTAAGAACATGCTTCAAAGAATAAAAGAAACAGTATCTTCTTCTTTTCTTGAATTTTGAGAGACATTCTTAGTAGTTTTGCGTCCAAGCCATTGTGATTTGCAACTCACGCCTTAGTAGTTTTTCATGAACTCCTTAGTAGTTTTGCGTCCAAGCCATGGTGATTTGCAACTCACGCCTTCGTAGTTTTTCATGAGCTCCTTAATAGTTTTGCGTCCAAGCCATTGTGATTCGCAACTGGTGCTTTACTAGTTTTTCGCGGTATGCTTAGTAGTTTCACGTCCAAGCCATTGCGATTTGTACCTCATGCCTTAGTAGGCCTTTTATTAAGGCTTTGGGGGCGCTTCTTCTCAAAGCCTAGGTGGGCCCAAGGCCCCAAAACCGGAGCCTCAAATAAGTGGTAAAGCAAGCGCCTCGGGCATGTACCCTCGGAGTATATATATTTATTTATTTTTGTTTTTGCACATGCACACTGATCCTTTCCGGTGCGGCAAGCTGAGCAAATTCTGCCATTGGCTAGAATCGAAGCCCGGTCGGGCAAAATCTTGGCCAATGGTGTGCCCATATGTTTTGTGATCCATACGTTCGCACTGTTGGATAAAATCCTCGTCTGTGGGCACCATTTCTTCGAACGGGCGCTACAGCAAGGCATGAACAAAACTGGCCGCTACATGTTTATTACATGTTTTATATCATAGTATTATTTCATGTTTTGTTATACTCAATGTTGTAAAGAACACCTAAGAAAATGAGTACACGGGATGCATTTCCCATGGTTTAAACAATTTACAGTGGCAAACCCCATGGTGTACGAAAACTAATAGACGAAATTGTGTTCCCAGAAGATGTCAATGCTTTGTCAATCAGATTCAATACTATCATTTGGTTGAGAAGCTCTAAATGAGCTCCATTCCTCCTCATTTAATAAGGAATGTGGATACCCATAGCCCCTGAGTTCCTTCCTAACCACTGGATAGAATAAGGAGTCTATTCATCACTAGTCATCACTTTTCATCACCATTCATCACCATTCATCACCAACAACAACCAAGCAAACTCTTGACAATTCCTTCACATCACTCTCCCACTAGCAGAGACTATCAGTCAACTCTGGTCGGAATCCAGCCTGCTGATACCATGCTTCATCCTGAACGTTAATCCTGTGGCACAGCGTGGCGGTTTCGCGTTTCGCCACCAATCTCCACTTGGGAGAAGACAAACCACCACCATCCAGACAGTCGTATGGACGGAAACAAGTTACTAACACTGCATTTTGTTGTCCAAAAGAAAGCGACTCGAGTGGCAACATTTTTGATGACAGATGACTTGATGACCTGTACCTGACAGAAATGAAAACATCCAAAATGTGGAAGGGCAATTCTACCTATCCATTCGACTCTTCCGGCTGCAAGCGGATACTGTCACCCAAATGACTTTACCCACGTCTGTGAAATAAAACCCCAGCTGGTATCTGATAAGTTATATCTCACCATGTCCTTCGGTGATTAAATCATATTAAAACATCGTACTAAATCACATTAAATCATATTAAAACATACTACTAAATCACAATAAATCATATTAAAACAAATACCAAATCATATCAAATCATATTAAAACATCATACTAAATCATATTAAATCATATCAAAACAAACTAAAACACAATAAAACATATTAAAATATCATACTAAATCACATTAAATCAGATTAACACATACTAGGTTTTCGCGAGAAATCCCGGCCTGTCAGGCGGCCTGTCCGTTGGAGACTGGTCCCCGGAGTGCACCTGGGGGAGATGTGTGTGTGTGTGTGGTATATAGCAAAAAGATATTATATATGTATGATATGTGCCATATGTATATCATATGTATCATATGTGTATGTATATATATATACATAATATGAATATAAGATATATATATATATATATCATATGTAAATACATATATATATATGTGTCATATATATATATAGCATATATATATGTGATATATCATGTATATATATATATATATATTATATTTATATAGTATGAAATATATATATAATTATATATATATATATCAATTCGTATATAATAGAAGAAAAAATCAGACAATGAATAACTATCCTAAAGCACATAGATTATCGAAATTTCAGGGGAAAAAACACTACAACGGGAACAGTATTGCAAAAAAAAACTGTTCTATCTACTCCAGGATGACTGTATATGTATACATGCAGAAATTGTAGTAATTGCCTAACCTGCCAAGTTCATCTATTTCCCGAAACCATTCCCATTATTCCAGTGAGGTTGCGACATGAGGTTGTTATAATGGATACAGTGTGTATAAATAGTGTATATATATATATATAAGCATATATATGTACTGCATATGTATACGATTGTATATGATGAAATATCTACATATGTGAGGGCTCATGGATATCATGAAAACTTAAAGGGTGAGCCAAAATAAAATGGGCGTGTCCGAAAATGGTTTGTATCCCCAAAAACATGGCTAGATGTTAATTAGAAAATTGCCAAAATGCCAAACCAGTGGATTTGGTGCCCAAAATATCAGACAAGCCCACATCAAATTAGTGGAACTACTGTAATTCTTTGACAAGCGTTTATTGAGTACCATTCTTTCTTATGAAAATTCCCCTCAAAAAGGGGAGCAACAAAAGTTTGTTTACTGGAACGCTGCTTTGGGGTGCAGTTCCAGCTATAAGCGGGGATATAATGAGATACATACTGTGTAATGTATATATATATATAATTATATAAGTATATATAATCCTGGTTGTGGGGGGTATACCTCAACTTCTGGGGGGTATTAACACACAATTAGCCCTTATTAAGTGTTCATGACGATAGTAAAAAAAAACAACGTATGGTAACAAGCCAACTTACTGATTTTAGCTATATCAATAATGATCATAGATATACCCGTATAGTTATATAACCATTGCCTTCTGGTTGTTTAACATAGCTATGGAAAATAGCCCATGTACAGAGGATAAAAATGATGAATTACTTACGAAAACCATTAAAACAATGAGAAAAAGTGATGATTTACCTATTAAAAAAACAACTAGAAAATGATAGAAAATGGTGATTCTCCAGTTCGCGAAGCGTTAAATAACCGAAGGGTACCATCATAGACCCATCTCATCTTGGCGCAGGACTGGTATCGCACCTCCAGCCTTTCAGCAGGAGCTTCCATTAGGAACCCAGCGGCTGAGCGCGGTCTCCGGGGCGCCTTGAAAAAACCCTGCGAGATTCGAAAGATCAGAAAACCCGGAGTGATCTCACCAGTTTGAGTTGGTAATGGAAGATTATCTACAATAGTTATGTAACCATTGACGTTTGAGATTATTCCGAATTTTTCAAAAAGCTACCCGGCTACGGAAGATGAAAAAAAATCATTGGTGGCTTTTCCACTGGAGGGGACCCGCAATTTCACAGTTTGCTGTGGAATGATGTACCTATTGTTTTCATGGGGATTTTGCAATTTCCAAAGTGTTAAATTAGCAGCGGGCAGTTGCTGAAACTCGGAAGAAACATACTTAATCAACATAGAAACATGGAAAAATCCACTTTGATCCACCATTTTTCGATGGGTTCCTGCAGAAACTATGGGTTTTCCATATCTATGTTACGAGTACTGCCCAGGGTCCCCAGGGTAGTGAAAGCCGATACAAAACCTTAGAGGATCATCCCACGTAAATTAAGTGGTTAAGAACCCTGGTTAGAAAGTCTTCGCTTCGTGGCTTATCCCAGTTATATCCCAGTTATATCCAACACTGTGACTTGCAGACATGGAGATGCAGATGGATATAGATATATATATATAGATATACAAAGAGACATTTTTCTCCATTGCACCAAGTGTGATATGTGAAGATTTCAGCATTGGAACTGGCAATGGGACGAACTGACCCTGGAGGAGCAAAATCCCAACGCTGCGATGAAGAAATGGCCTTCAAATCAGGGGTCAATTCATGCCACAGGGCCGAAGTGTCAGTGGCGTCCAGGTCCCAGATTGTATGGCCACAACCGTGGGATCCATCCATCCTTGACGGCTCGGAGATGATGCAGAACGAATGATGGCGCGCCAAGCAGCCTGGTTGTCAAGGAACCAAAGGATATCGCGACCCCGCAAGATGTCCAGAGCGGAAAAAGCTAACAAGGGTACTGCCAGCAACTCAAGCAGGTTGATGTAGGTCCGGCGCGGCACCCATTTGTCGACGACTGCTTGTGGGACATCGATGGAAGAGACAGGGATTTGGTCGTCACGGGCAACCCCAGGCGAAAACCTGAAGGTGTCGGAGCATCAGTCGAAGCATCAGTAATACTGAGAAATGGATTGGAGCCAAGAGACCCAGAAAAGAACAAGCATTGCATTCTGAAGTGCAGTGTTGCATGGTGCACCTGAACCTGCCAATCCGAAACACCAAAGACATTTATAAATGGGCGAACTAATCCCACTTACGTTCACCAGTTACGATTCGTTTGATGATCCTTGAAGCACCTCACTTGGGGCCGGGATAGCTGCGCCTCTTGAGTTTCTTGCCTTGGAGTGGCCTCGGACACGGAAACCACAACATTTGTGATCCATGACATGGTCAGATCGAGTCACAGGTTATTTTTTTCCCATCATTTTTGTCTATCATGTTTATAATTGTTTATGATGTGATATGATGTGTTTCCCACTGGGGACGAAAAAAAACTCCAAAGTCACCCACAAATTGGCAAGAAGAAGAGAGCCATTCCGGCCAGAAACAAAATATCAGTGCGTGAAAATGCATGAATTGTATGGGTATGCGAGGGATTTGTATGGTTTTGTAATTTTTCCCTGATCCATTTCTACTTGGATGGTATTTTTTAGAATGTTCAGTCAAAAGTTTTGGCTATTGACCTCATCAAACACGCGATGAATTCATTTGACTACTTGAATGTGCAGGACCTAGTCATCGTAAACGAGTAACGACCATATGTTTACCCCAGTATTAAAATTAGTGATTTTCCATAGCAAACTTATGCAAACTTTTAGTTTACAAGAGGGTAACTTGGATGCACCCCCCAAGTACACAATTGATGTCACTTTTTGCACAGCAAGTCACTGCAGGCTTCAGCCAATGACATCAGGCTGAATTTGCCAATTCATGCATTGTGAGAATCCCCAGTACATATGATTATCATATAATAGTAACACTATAACCCTATATCAATGAAAATAAATCCATATATCATCAATAGTCAATAGCCATAGCATTCAATGGATTCAGATTCAATCCCTCTAATTTATATGCATGACTCATCTATGACAGTATCAAACTCCATATTTGTTCATCATCAATCATCAATCACTAGAGCTTTCTTTATCACCCTACCAGTTGTGTCCTCTTTTGGGAAGCCCTACCGGACGGCGACTCGGGGTTCGCGGCGTTCGCGGCGTTCGCGGTCGGGGCGTCGGGGGTCGCCTGGATCTACACAGTAGAGCAATAGGATAGGATAACAATAATCCCCAATGACTTTCCATATTAATATGTATATATATATGATAGATGGAATATAAATCATCATCATTACCTTGTTCATGTTTTGAGCACCATTCATACG
>CAMXCT020003580.1:783-95783 GCA_947184155.2 Cladocopium goreaui | reverse complement strand
CCCCTTCCTTCCTTCCTTGCCAGATAGAATGCCAGAAAGAATATCATTAGAATGTCAGAATAAATATGCCATATATACTTCCAGATGGTATGTCAGAAACTATGTCAGAACAGTGTTGCCACCCGTCTGGCCTTGGCACGTAGCGAGCGCTCATGGGTCCTTGACCTGATGAAAAAATTGGTGTTCCATGGCACACTCTCCAGTTTTTTCACAGAGCTATGGAAAATGGCTAATTTTATAACTTGTTAGATAAATTTATAGATGAGTTCCCTATTAAAAATGGTGGTTTAAAAACACTTCGCTGTGTTTTTTTAAGCAGCGGGTCGATATCTCTGGGTGAACTTCCCAAACTCGGAGAACGTCTGACAAACTCGGCTTCTTCGGTGCCCATCCTTTTAGGTGATGCGGAGATTGGAAGGAGCGTGACAAGGTGTTGATGTTGATCAATCTACATAAATGGATCAATATATGTGTATATATATATAATTATATATATATAACTGTTTCATTCCAGTTATAACTGTTAGTTGGTGTTAGTTGGGCCATAAATCTGGGTAAATTATCGTGTTTCACTAACCTGAATCTTGCGGCCGTTTGGAGATGATTCCCCTATAAAAACCATGATTCCTAGTGAGGGAGAACAGTGAGGTCGTGATGAAATTGACCCAGATAAATGGATCTAAATGGATCAAGATGGTCTCATTGCCATGAGTAGCCAGTTGTTTGACCCCGAAAAATTGTTGATCGTTCTTGTTTCAAGATATGATCCTGATCACCCATAGCTACAGTGCGTCCCAGCTTACCCCAATTGCATTGGGTAATCCATTCCATTCTATTCCCATATTCCTGGATCTATTGGATCTATTCATGAATTAGATCCTTCTGAAAATGAATGTCTCCGACATAATGAAAAGAAAACATGATTGTTGGATAAACACCAATATCTTGGCTTTACATAATGAATTATTGGAGTATTTTTTGTAGCAAACCCACTAATAAACATCAATTTTTACCATCCCCAAGAGTCCGTCACCTGAGCTTCCCTGTGAGCGGCTTGAAAGCGCCCGTCCGTGGGAGTGCTCGCGATACTGGGCAACATGAGAAGCTCATATTATTTTGCATAAATCCATGTATAGTCCATGTAAATCCTTAAATACAGTGCTTACACCAAGATGAAAAGCAAAACTTCATCATCGATGTTGGGGTGCCTTGATTAGTTGACCCATATACCCATGTCAAATGGGGTATCACCAATGGGATATCCCCAACTGACATGTTGATGAATTGGTAAAGTTTCACCCCCGACATGGCTTGGACGTGTGTCCATATTTGTTCACATCATCCAACAAAAAAAGGGTATATGATTTCCAACAGATACTCGATGATATATTTCCCAATACATGGTGAATCTTAGATACCTCGCAAAAAGTTTTATTTCTCGCTGGTTCTGACTAATTTTACCATTGATAGCAAAAGATTCAAGTACCCTCTGGTAAACTAACGTAACTATGGAAAATCGCCATTTTTAATGGGTAAATCCACTATAAATGGTCATTTTCAATTGCTATGTTAGTTTACCAGAGGGTACTAGTTAGTATCCAACCAAGATTGACCCAGAACAGGTGATGTGAAATCCCATCAAAAAGGGACATTTTCCAGCGCCTCGAAACGTAGTTGTTGCTCAAGATATCGCACCCAAAACAGAGGGTCGGGCAAAATCTCACCATATTAGACACCCCCAGAAACCTCAGAAACTATGCTTTAGTGAGTTTAGTGGTGGATTTACACCTACTTGGCACCATTTCCTTTAAGGCTGCACCTCTCGTATCATGGGCAAATGCCCCAGCAGCCGTGCAATCTCCTTCCTGGCAGCTGCAGGAGGATAACCCGGAATGGTCTTTTCATAGGGGAGAATGTGGAAAAATAAAGGAAAATAATGAGTAACCAGTGGATTTCGGGTGGAAACGCATAAACTTTCAGACAAAGCCAGTTGGGCCATATGGTATATACGGTAGAAGCAATCATTGGAAACTTCATCAAACTTGACCCATCTGGAAATGGACAACCGTTGTCCTCCAAGAATTCATGGTACAGAGTCAATATAGACCAATCAGTTGTGGAGTGCCAAGAATCTTTAAGTTGTGACTCATACCTGCTCATATGAAAAAAATATGGGAATGACGCGTGCAATTAAGCGGCAAAATCCCAATTTTCCAAAGCCGAATCGGCTGCTCAGCGCGACGCTCGCTGCTGAAAAGAAGCGCATTTCTCAGTACCGTGCTGAGAGCACGCGGAGATAGCCGGTGGGGCCGGCACAAAAATTGAATCGAAAAATTGGGGCCATGAACCACCATTGACCCCAAAACGAGGATTGCATACAATTCTGTAAGGTGTGCAAACCTATTGCAAATTTGTATATGCATATATATATAATTGTTTATATGCATGTCTGTATGTATGTATGTATGTATGCATGCATGCATGCATGCATGTGTGTATGTGTGTATGTGTATGTATTATATTATATTAGAATATCATGATTATATTATACATAAATATTATTAATACAATATATATATTATCATATTATATATATTATCATTATGTTATATATATACACATTATTCATAGATCATATATATATATAATAATATTATATATATAGTTATATTATATAATTATATTATATATATAGTTATATTATATATATATATATATCATTAAATTAAATAATATAAATACTATTACTATATTACATATATATATATATATATTTATAAGTATATATATATATATATGTACTATTAATATAATATATATATATATTATTATTAATATAATATATATATAATATACATATATTATTAATATAAAATATAATAGATATATATTATTAATATAATATATATAATAAATAAATATTTCTAAAAAAATATATAATTAATATATATATATATACATATATTATTATTATCATATTATATATATATTGTTATTATTATATATATATATATGTTTTATTCTTATTAATTATTATTATATTATATTGTATATACATTATTAGTAAATTATATATATACATTATTAAATATATATTATTATTGAATGATATATATATATATATTAATATTATTACATTATATATATATATATATTGCAATTATATTATGTATTATTATACTATTATTACAATAATATATATTATAATTATTTTATATATTATTATTACTATATCATATATATTATTATTACTATATCATATATATATATTGATATTATATTATATATTATCATAATATTAACTCTATTATTATTATATTATATATATATTATAATCATATTATATATTATTATTATTATATCATATATATATTATTATTATATATTATTATTATATATATATATATATATATACTATTATGATTATGATATTATAGATAATTATATATATATATTATTATTATTATACTATATATATTATTGTATTATATACATTATCATTATATTTTATCAATTTATATCATATATATGGTGTTTGTATGTAATTGATTGTAATTGATTATATATATAATGTACGCTAGCCATCATGATCCTGTATCCAAGACTAGTCTCAGAAGAGACTAGTTCTCCAAACAACCAGTGCATTGAGTTGCTGGAACATTTTCCTTCATGATATTCCCCAGATATACGAATATATCATTGGAAATCCCATCAAACTCGGTTTTTGTCATGATTGGAATGTATAACTGGGAACTATACATGTAGAATCATGTAGGATGTCATGTAGATAGGTCCAGAAAATCTTCCCCAACCATGATGGGTCCGAGGCCGCGGGTGGCCCCCGGTGGCCCCCGGTGGCCCGGTGTGCGATGCTCCACTCAGCGCTGCCTGTGGAACAGAGCCGTCGAAATGGAATTGGACCTGACTTTGGGGTGAGTTAGCTTAGAAATATGATATATGTAAATGTAAATGTACAGATATATATATATATAACATATATATATATATGTAATATATAATATATATATATATACTGTGGTGTTTTTATCATAGGTGAATAGTTGCTATAGGGTTATACATAATATATATATATACTATTCTATCGGGTCACCCCCACATATTTACATATATATTTTATGTAATTATAGTTTATATAATATGTTATCCGGGTCACCCCCATATGTTTATGTATATATATATATACTATCTTATCGGGTCACCCACACATACACATATATATATATACTTTAAACCCCACAACGCTTCCACTCAGCTATCACAGCAGCAACAGCAGCTGAATTGGGATTTGAGTGGATTTTTTCAAAAATTGGGATGATCGGGGTTCCTTAGAACGCTCGCTACCGGTAGTGAATTGGGGTTTGAATTGATTTTTTCTAAAATTGGGATGATCGGGGGCCCTTAGAACGCTCGCTACCGGTAGTGAGTGTTCTAAGAGGGAGCGACGGTCGCTCCCTGTTAGAACGCTCCCTAAGATAGATAGTGTTCTAACAGGGTGCGACGGTCGCTCCCTGTTAGAACGCTCGCTACCGGTAGTGAGTGTTCTAAGGGGGGGTTGGCAAACATCGGACCAGGGATGATCTTGTGTTTTCGCTGGGGTCTTAGTGAGAAGAACGCAAGATTGAGGGTGCTCCAGCGACAGGAAACCTCCCTTAGAACGCTCGCTACCGGTAGTGAGTGTTCTAAGAGGGAGCGACGGTCGCTCCCTGTTAGAACGCTATCTATCTTAAAAGCAGCAATTATACATATGGATGATTGGGGGCCCTTAGAACGCTCGCTACCGGTAGTGAATGGGGAATTCTTTCAAAAATTGGGACGATTGGGGTTCCTTAGAACGCTCGCTACCGGTAGTGAATGGGGAATTCTTTCAAAAATTGGGACGATTGGGGTTCCTTAGAACGCTCGCTACCGGTAGTGAATGGGGAATTCTTTCAAAAATTGGGACGGTTGGGGTTCCTTAGAACGCTCGCTACCGGTAGTGAATGGGGAATTCTGTCAAGAATTGGGATGATGGGGAGCAATTAGAACGCTCGCTACCGGTAGTGAATGGGTAATTCTGTCAAAATGGGTAATTTTTGAAAAAATCCGGCTGTTGCTGCTGTGATAGCTGAGTGGAAGCGTTGTGGGGTTTAAAGTATATATATATATATGTGTGTATGTGTGGGTGACCCGATAAGATAGTATATATATATACATATGTAAACATAAGGGGGTGACCCGGATAACATATTATATATACTATAATTACATAATATATATATATGTAAATATGTGGGGGTGGCCCGATAGCATAGTATATATATATATATTATGTATAACCCTATAACAACTATTCACCTATGATAAAAACACCACAGTATAATATATATATATACATATATTTACATATATATATATACATAATGTTCATATCGGTTTACATATCTTTGTGTCCTGTATATGCACAGATTGGCTCTTGTTCTGGATACTTGCCGGTGACGTGGTTTCCCCACCATGTTTTCGATCAATCTTCAAATCAAGAGCCGCTTGGCTTCCGTGTAGGGGGTCCGCCCCCAAACAATTTGAGTATACTCAGTAAGTCGGCATTTCCTTGGGTACCAGGTCTGGTGTATATATGTGTATTATGTTATCTAGTTTAATAATATAATACAATATAATATAATATAATTATAATATAATATAATATAATATAATATATATATATATATAATATAGGTATGGATTTTATATAGTACGATATAAATATAAAATAATATAAGTAGAATTCACAAGTATCGTAGTGCACATGGCATCTTGCACCTCAGTTCAGTGGAACGCCGCCTTCGTCATGCCTCCTGCGATTCAGAGTCGATGGTTTCATGGGATGGTTTCAACGGGAATTTAATGGGATTTAATACAGGATGGGGCTCCCCCAGTTGTAGTTATCTATATATCTACTATAAACCATGGAAAGTTTCACAGAATTTACCGGGATTCAATAGGATTTAAGAGGAGTTTCATAGGATTTTATGGTGCTTCTTGTGGGACTCAATGGAGTTTCAAAGGAAACTATGGTGATGTTCATGGAATTTACCCAAGAAAAATAAGGATATGAATCGGATTTACCCTCCGGTGTCATCAAAAACGACAAGCTGTAAAATCCCCTCTAGAGGTTTAGTTCGCTGGGAAAATCAGCTGTCAATGGTGGATTTTCCATCCGCCAGGTGACTGACAACCAGAGGGTAAACATTTACCAGCTGCCGTTGTTGCCTTGTCCAAAGTAAGGAGAGCTGGGCTTGTCATACGAGTACGAAGCTTCCGGTGTGTTTAACGAATCATCCTCCTTGCATGTCGTTGCTGACTATCATACTTCAACACTGTTTGATATTGCCCAAACATCTACTGTCGCCATACGTCACTGTCAGGCGAAGGCTTCAGTGGAAAAACAGGTAGACGGCCAAAGCATCATAGCAATTTATCAATACCTATAGATACCATTTACCAGCTATTTTGATGTTCGCGAGGGGCACAAGGTTTTGACCCACTTCCATTTATTCCAAATACCTGCAATCCCCGCAGCGATCGTAAATCCTGAGTACACGATGGTAGATCGAGCTGTCAATTCATCGACAGATCAACAAAAGGATTGAAAGAAATGTCAACAAATAGATAAGGTAGACAGATAGACAGACAGATAAGGCGTGTGGACAAACAGATACAGATAGATAAACGGTTAGAGTCAGATAGAGAGACAGATAAATGAGATGGATGGATGGTGGATGAATATACAAATAGAGAAACAGCTGACAGAGAAGCATGACACCAGTTTACATGCTGCATTGAATCCTACCCCAGCAGATGTTTACTCCAAAAATCAATCGGATATTCGGAACATGATTGGGGTCTCTTTCTTGTCGAAAGATCCATGTGTCGCAACATGGTTCTTTGTTGGTTAAATCTTCGTCTTTGCTAGTTGTAGCCCCATCACATCTTTGTTCCTCAAATCATACTGATTTCCTTGGGCTTTGTACTTGAATCCTAGTTCGTTTTGTTTGTCAAACCCACACCACGTTCTTGGTTCTGTGTAATGCAATGCAATGTACGGTATGTAATTAATGTATGCATGTATACCTACCAACCAACCAACCAACCAACCAACCAACCAACCACACAACCACCCAACCCAACCCAACCCAACCCAACCCAACCAACCCAACCAACCAACCAACCCAACAACCCAACAACCCAACAACCCAACAACCCAACAACCCAACAACCCAACAACCCAACAACCCAACAACCCAACAATCCAACAACCCAACAACCCAACCAACCCAACAACCCAACAACCCAACAACCCAACAACCCAACAACCCAACCAACCCAACCAACCCAACAACCCAACAACCCAACAAACCAACAACCCAACAACCCAACAACCCAGCAACCAACAACCCAGCAACCACCAACTGCAAGCGGACGGCAAACCTCCAAGCAGAGCAACTGCCTTTAATCAGTGGGTTATGTACTTCGACCATCCCCACGGGATCCTTTACAATGATACCCTCCGAGCCGGCCACGATGCAGGCCGTCGTCATGCCTCGACTCCCAAGCCACGTTTGTCTGCTGAAGTTTGGCAAAACAAAAGGAATGTGACTGTGATATATATTGATATATTGATATAATAATAATATATATATATGTGTGTATGTATATATATCTATATATATGTATATATGCATGTGTATATATATATATACAGTATATATATATATATAATGATATATAATGATATATAATGATATCGTGATATTCCCCAGTCTTGCTTGGAACAATGATCAAGCCAGGAAAAATTGATCATAAATTGTGGTTTACTCTTGGTTGATCTGTCGGTTGATCTGTCGGTTGATCCCCGAACAGATCGACCACCCGGAGCTTGAACGCAGCCACTGGTGACACTTCCGCCGTGTTCCTTCCACGTGCTCCAGGAAAAATTTGGTTCCGGAATCCATCTAGATGTAAAATCCCAAAGATGACCTTCCATGATGTCGAAAGGTGGTAACTATGGAGAAATGCTTCGACTCAAGACTCCCCATAGCCTCAAGATGAAAAAGGCAGATTTGTTGAGCACAATCTCGGGAGAAAAGATCTTGACGCAATGGCTTTGCATGTTCTAGGTGGTACAGTATCTACTTAGGTCAACATCCGTAGCTGACAGTGACCGTTCTGACGAATGTGTACTTGCTACCCAGTTTATAATGGTTCTATCACCATTTGTGTAGACCTTAAATACCATCACTGTAGTTCGACTAAAGCATGTGTAGGTAGAAATCAGCAAATACATGTATATATGTATACATATGCGTGTGTGTATATATATATACATATATACAGATGTATTTATATATCACACCTGTATACATATATACATCATATGTATCATATAATATATACATCATATGTATCTATATATATATATATACATATTTACATATATATATATACACATATATATTATGTATACCACATCTTGTGTATTAGGAATATATATTATATTTAATATATCCCGACCATTAATGTGTACGCATGTATATAATTGTAGATATAATTATATATATATATACATACGATACGTTATATGCATATATATATATATATAGCTGTTGAACAAAACTGGTTTCGGATTAAGAGCCCGGCTGGTGAAGAGCCCATGGTCAACCACACCCACAGTCGCCTCCCCATCACCCGTATCACCCGTTGCTCAAATGGCCATCTTTCATGCGGTTCCCATGGCAAAGTCTTAAATCACCAGAGGCTAATGGTGAATGACGCTGATGAAAAATGGATGATTACCATAATAATTGCCAAAATTACCATGGGTGATCGCTTGGTGTTGTTTCGGATGCGGTTTCGATAAGTATGATTGCTGACGATGCTTCTCGTGGGTTAATTGCAATGACTTTCTTGCTGGAAATGGTCATCACAAGGATCTCAACGTTCGATGGGCGCTAAAGCTACAGCAAATCCCATGTCAGTGGTTGAGATTTGCACCTATGATTGATGTGGTAAAACCCATAGTAAACCTCCTATTTGTTATACAGCCCATTTCTGCTGATATTAGGGATGCTTTATTATTGGGTTTACCACATTATATGAATGAATATATGTTCAACGCAGCTTTTGATCATCACTGAAGAAAACATAGCAACACTCATTTGGACTAATTAGATGGGTTAGACCCAATAGACCATGGACGAGTATGCAGCGAGTGGTAGGTGATGGGTGCTTGTGAAAACTGGCATCAAAATTCAGGATTTCCGCCAAAAACAGGAACAGTTACAGTTCCCCGAGGAAGCGGGGTTGATCCATTTTGCCCGAAAAGGTGATATCTCTGCTGTGATGCCAAATTTACACTGTTGATCCCAACAAGAGCATCGCGTCAAATGAGAAAGGCAAACCATTTTGAGGGCCACAGAAGTGTGGTGTAACGAAAAGAATCAACTGCAATGTCGGATCATTTTTGCTGGAGATATCTATTCATATCGACCACTTTCAAGCACTTTCCAGGCATTTTCCGGCACCAATTCGCATCAAATGTCGGCCGGCATCGGCCCGGCGACCACGCCTTCAACTGCTCCCCTGCAGCCACAGGGTCCTGGAAAATCATCGGAAAGTTGTTGAAAAAAAACTGCTTCACCGTTGCCATCTGCGTCCACATTTCATGTTGATTAATGGTGATTATATAATGTTGATTAATGGTTTCGCAGCATTTCACACTTGGAAACCTGTGAATGGGAAAGTGGGCAGTGACATGATGAGTGTTTCTGTGAATGGGAAAGCCCTAAAACCAATTTTTTTGAACCTGGTTGTACTGGGACCTTACTAGGATCCCCAGGATCCCCGGTCATGGTCTCTTGTCATCCCTAATCACCAAGGAATGTCCGGTGGGGGCCACAACCATCTGCTTGGTATGCTGTTCTCAGCTCCAAAATCTCGCCCTCGGGAGAGTAGTGGAATCGTTGAAACCTGCAACCAGAAACCAACCAGGTTCACTTCGCCCTCCATTGTGGGTCTATGCCTTGATCCAACATCAGCCGCTCTCCTTGATTGGACTGGAGAACCTGAGCTACACAAGGCCAGGGATTGGTGTTTCTTTAAAGGTTTCAATTGGGAGTTTGGCCCAAGACAAATGTGACCTCACTGTGACCTTTTTCTCATCAACTTCGCCCGCCCAAGCTCCCAACGAACAAAAATCGCCACGGAAATCTGGAAATCTGGTGCTTAGTAGGGAATGGATGGGAATGGGGGAATGGGATGATTATTGATAGTTATTTTGGATTCCCTCATTCCCTACGTTTAACACCAGTAAGTCTGAGGCTGGTGACTTCAAATCGACGATGTAATTGCCGTTGTCGGTGATGGCAGGTTCATCCCCGTCCGGCTGGTTGTTGGCAACGTTTCCGAGCCTAGCGGAACGTTGGTTGGCATGTTGAAGCCGAGCGGTGAAGTCAACCCACCAAAGAACATCCACAATATATATATATATATAAATATATGTATATATATATATATATATACACTTATATATTATATTATTTATATATCTACATTATTATGTATTATAGATGTTATGTAATATATATATAAAATAGAAAAAATGTATATATATATATATAATATTTTGTATATTACATATATTACATATTAAATATATTATATTTATATATTATATATTATATATTATATTTATATATTATATATTATATTTATATATTATATATTATATTTGTATATTTAAAACACATATTATATATTATATATTTAAAAATACATATTATATACTATATTTATATATTTAAAACACATATTATATATTATATATTTAAAAATACATATTATATATTATATTTTATATATTATATATTATATATTATATAATTTATATATTATGTATTGTATATTATGCATTATATATTCTATATTATACATTTTAGATTATATATTATATAATATAAATCATATATCATGTATCAGATATCAAATATTATATATATGGAGGTTTTCTGAAATGGGGGTACCCCTAATTCATCCATTTTAATAGGATTTTCCAGTATAAACCATCCATTTTAAGGTTTATGGAAACCCCCATATAAGTATGTCCTATCAATATTTGGAAATACTCATAAAATATATGTTAAATATTCTTAAATGGGGTGTTTTGTTTAATAAAATCATGAACAAATAGCTCTTCCCCATAGATTCCCCTAGTCTTCAAGGATCAAGCGATGCGGGAATCTACGACACCATCGACGACGTGGACCCAGTGACAGCCCTTTGAATCCTTCGAGACCATGGTTTCGTAAGGGATTTGCACTTCTTTGGAAGCGTTTTGAGTGTAAAAAAACCTGTTGTCACCTATTTAACTTATTCTAATTTGCTGTGGTAGAATCCCACCTGTAGTTGAGTATTCTTGGACACTCGCTCAATCTCTGGCTCTTGCTATACTTCTAAATTGATTTCTGCCACGGAAGTGGGACTCATTGGAACAACAATACGTGGATGTCCAATAAGTTTCGGCCTACGCAGCTTGCAAAGCCGCATTGAAAATAGTGGTTTTGATGGAATTGCCATTGCAGTTTAATGAGGATTTTGAACATGCAAATATAGTGAATCCACTCAAATACGGCTGCAGAATCCAACATAATCCAACGTACAAGGTACTCCCATTTGATGAAGTTGATTGACCAATTTGAATCGATTGAATCAATTGGATCCAGTTTCCATATTATTTCACTATTAAGCCATGACGAACCCACCACGGCCCCGTGGTTGTTGGTAACCTGAGCACCGGTTCACAGCCCTTCAGGGCTGGCAAGGCAGCAATTTGCCGCATGGTATGTTCATGACCTTGGCAAAAGACCCCAAATATGGGGCTATGGGGAAGAGGTATTTGCTCATCATTTTTTAAAACAAAACCTAATTTCAGAATATTCAACATATATTTTATGAGTATTTCCAAATATGTATAGGATATACTTTGGGGGGTTCCATAAATGGGGATACCCCAAAATTGTTGGTTTATAATGGAAAATCCTATTAAAATGGATGAATTAGGGGTACCCCTATTTGAGGTAACCTCCATATCACTGGTACCGGAAAATGAGCCCGATTGAACCAGTTCTACATTCTTGTCCTATACGAAAAGCATGGGGTTTCCACATCTACGTTAGCGTTCACCCTTTGGCAGTTGAACATAGCTATGGCGAATCGGTATTTTAAAACGTAAATCATCCAAATGGCTTCCATGAACATAGCTGTGGTCCATGGCTTTGAGTTCGCCAAGTTCGCCATGAAATTACCAGAGACTACATCTGGCCTTTCAACGAAGACTCGCAGAGTTTTACATCCGGTGGATCCACGAACCTTTCTAATATATAATATAATGTATATATATATATATGTATATGTATTTTATATGGTATCATATGTTAAATAATATTATCATATTATATCATATTATACTATATTACATTATACTATATCATAATATATAATCTTATTATATTATATTTACTATATAATATAATACAATCATATTATATTATATTATATTATATTACATTACATTATATTATATTATATCATACTATATTGTATTATTATATATATATATATATACGTATATGTATTTCTGAGTTCCAGCTTTTTTTTTGCGGTCACAGCTTCGGGACTCATCGGAGATCAGGATACTGGGAATAGGGGGAGGATCATCGAAGGGCGAGCGTCGTAACAGCGAACTTAGAACAAGTTTTTAAACGAAATAAACATATATGGGGATGGGTCAAAACCCTGGTACCCTCTGGTACCCCAAAATAGCTGGGATTTATGGATGCATCCCACTAAAAATGTATCTATAGGTATTGACCCATACCCATATAAACATATAGTGGTGGCCCATCCTTCAGGATCGAAGCAAAGAGATTCTTTTGGAAGACATCTCCCCACAGCCAGCCACCAATCCAAACTCTGCGCTTCACGGCTATGAATATAATATGGCATTATGGCCTAAATTTAAGGTGACCAGTTCCGATTCTGGTGATTCTTCATAAACCATCACACCCAACAAGAACATCCCTGAAAGCCACAAAGAAGGGGGGTTTGTGACAGGAAGTGATACAAAAAACGCAGTTTTTTTTCTGGTCGTCATCTCTGGGCTTCCCAGACAGAAGGGAACAATCTCCACAGGTACTGGAAATCCAGGACCGAGACCTAAGAGCATCGCGGTCCTCGTGATGTGTTTTTAAGGATCATGGAGATAACATAATTATATATATATATATAATGGAATATAATGTTATATATGGGCCTCGTATTGAAAATTGAAAAATGTGAATCCACTATACTATACAATCTATTGGTTGGAGTCCATGTTGGGATAATCTTCCTTATGGAAGCATCAGGTTTGGAGGTTTCAGGTTCTGCCGCATATTCGGCATATTGAATCAAATATCTAGGAATATCTAGGATATCCAACTGAGGTCTGAGATTTTGCTCCTTCATCTCTAGTGCCGAAGTGGAAATGTCTGTTCTTATTTCTTCAAATTGGTGACCCCAACAAGTGATGGCTGATCTTGAAGCTCATCACCATGGTTTTGGAAAAAATAATCACTTGTATATCAGTGAGGTTCTAAGTAAGAGTCCAGTCCAGGACCCTTCAAATCCACCAGTTGAACTCAGTTGAATGGTTCAATAGATGATACCTCAGTCTCGACCCAAACCCAAATCATCTTCACAAATCCCCCTAATATCAAACACCCACATTCGATGGTCCCCAAGATGTCTTTCCAATCCCCCCATGGTGGGAAATGGTGATCATCCGACAGAGATTTGCATTGAATTCTCCACTTTGGTGTCAATTTCATAGGATGAATAGGGAAATCTGCCATGATCCACCAGCATCCCAGATCAATAGGATCCTCCAGGATCCGCATGAATTTTCTGGAGGAAACAGAACCGTATGCTGGTTTAAGTCAAGGGGATACCACGAAATCTGCCACGAAATTTGCCACGAAATCTGCCATACATCCAGCTTTAATGTTGGGATTTTCCCATGGAAATATTGCCAGAAATAGACCATCCAGCGGGCCTGGGGTAACCGCCATGACTATGGAAACCCTCCCTGTGGTCCCCCTGCCATCACAGAGTTTTGACTCGTCCACGATGACGATAAACCTCACAACGCAACGAAATGCCAACAAAAAGCCTGGTTTTCATGTCCTGAAAATGGACAAGACGTAACAAAACTTGGGATCAAGAAGCGAAATTGCGGAACATCTGATTGACCAACTGTTCCTCAACACCAGGATAATCTCCGACTTTGACTTGTGCCAAAAGACTTCGGGAATCTTTTGATAAATACAGTATAGCCTGAAACTGATGTTGGGAATCTCATCATCTCCATGAAAATAGAAATTCAAAAGCTCTTCATCGCCACAAAATTAAATTTCTATCTCGTAAACCTAATAATAATAAACTATCCCCAACAGAGCAATGGTGCCTAAAAACATTCCCAAATGTTATATGGCAGGGTCTACCATGGTGTACCACATCATGGGGACCACCCGAACTCAGAGCATTATCAGGTTCTCAGCAGGCGCATCTCCTCTATCCTCTGGCTGTGAAAAAGATGTGTATCCCAAAGTTGCCATGTGTTGCCATGGAAAATGATGATGAACAATCTTGGGAAGGCCTATTTTCAGACCCATTTCGCAACATCCATCCATCGTGGAACGGGGCCATCGGAACAGTAGACTGTTTCGAATTCGACAAGGTGATTGATCTCTGACAGCAGCACCAGCAGAGAGATTTTTCGATCACGCAATGAAATGTTTCACAACATGTGTACGCATGCGTACGCATGCATGCATGTTATTATACATCCATGTTATTATACAATGTGGGGCCCCCTAGATAGCTAAGTTGGTTTATAACTCCAATAACTATGGTTTATGATACTTATAACTATAGTTAATGGGATTTATAAACCAACTTATAACTGGGGGGGCCCACATTGTATCATGTTATGAAATATATCCAGATTTGCAACTCTAACATCCACATGAAACCACCAATATCCACAGATCGCACCTCACCCCTGCAAAAACAACCCGCTGCAGCATTTTTTCTGTGGCGATATCTTTGGGACCAACTGCTTCATGCAGGTCTAGCGCCCACGTTGACAGATCCAATGATGTCCTGTCCTGTTTTGATGAGTTCACCTCGAGTAAACCAAGCGAAATGGCCACCTGACGGCCATGATGTTCCCATGTAGGTGCCCATTGATCGGGGATTTCCATGGATGTACCATTGCCATGTGTGAATTCAGATGATTTCTGGAGGGTAATCAAAATTAAAGAACTGGGTAGTAGTTAGCCTTGGGATAATTGGGGTACAGCTAAATTAATCTCTGTGATGTTGTCCATTTCATGGTCCCAAGTATAATTCTACAGGATGGGGCCCCATAGTTATCTAAGTTGGTTTGTAACTATAATAACCACAGTGTATGGCACTTATAACTATATTTAGATGGGGTTATAAACCAACTTATAACTGGAGGGCCCCATCCTGTACTTCATGGATTCAGGACATTAATGGATGGACAAATTGATCGTAAATACTATTATGGGTTCATACAATTGCTCACCCTCTGCGGAAAAACAAAAAAAACGGAAGGGATGGATGTCCCCTACTTAACTTGCTTACCCCGGGGTAAACATTTACATAGATGCGAAAAACCAGTGGGGAAACCCCGGGAAAATCATCTACAAATAGTTACTTAGCTGATTTTTTCCACATCTATGTTGGTTTACAGGAGGCTAACAATGGAGAGACAAGGCCTCGTCTATGGTTGTGACATCTCCTGACCACACACGTTGAGCCGGGCTCTACCGGGCCGGACCGGGCCGGACCGGCGTGCCGGCATCACTCTTCCCGTATAAAATGTACAAGTACCATATGTGTGTATATAGCAATACAATAACACGGACATATACATATACATATATGTGTATATATACATATGCACATACACATATCACATACCCATATATATATATATACACAATGATACACATACATGTACATATACACATGCACATACATATACAGATACACATACAGATACACATACAGATACATACACATATGCACATACATATATACATATACTCATACACATACGCATACAAATACACAATATATATATATATATATACATATATATACATATACATATATACACATACATTTACATACATATACAGATACATTTACATACATATACAGATACATATACATATACAGATACACATACGCATACACATACATACATATATATATATATACATGTGCACATTCATTTACATATGCACATAAACATACAAACACATAGACATATATACATACACATACGCATACATATACACATACACATGCATATACAGATACACATACACATGCATATACATATAGACATGCCGATACATACATATACACATACCCATACATATAAAACTACATATACATGAACAAACACAGATACATATACACATGTACATATACATTTACAGGTCGCTTAATGCGTGTGTGGATATTAACAAGATGAAGCCCACGAACCCGAATGCTCACACGTATGTTAATGGTAAAGATGTCAAAACACATGGTTATGCAGTCACGCACAATACCTTTCTGCAATAGTTTATTTGAACAGTCTTGTGCATGTTTCCCTTGTTACCAGTCTGCAGTGTGGAGTGGAAAGTGTAGAGTGTGGAGTGTAAAGTGTGGAGTGGGGAGTGTAGAGTGTGTAAAGTGTAGAATGCGGAGTGTAGAGTGTAGAGTAGGGAGTGAGGAGTGTAAAGTGCAAAGTGTGGAGTGTGGAGTGTAAAGTGAGGAGTGTAAAGTGTGGAGTGTAAAGTGTGGAGTTTGTAAATTGTAGAGTGTGAAGTGTAGAGTGTAAAGTGTAGAGTGTAAAGTGGAGAGTGTGGAGTGTAGAGTGTAGCGTGTGGAGTGTGGAGTGGAAAGTGTAGAGTGTGGCGTGTAGAGTGTGGAGTGTGGAGTTTAAAGTGTGGAGTGTAGAGTGTGGAGTGTGGAGTGTAAAGTGAAGAGTGTGGAGTGCAAAGTGTGGAGTGTAAAGTGTGGAGTGAGGAGTGTAAAGTGGAAAGCGTGGAGTGTAAAGTGTAAAGTGTGGAGTGTAGAGTGTATAGTGTAGAGTGTAAAGTGTGGAGTGTAAAGTGTGGAGTGTAAAGTGTAGAGTGTGGAGTGTGGAGTGTAAAGTGTGGAGTGTAAAGTGTGGAGTGTGGAGTGAGGAGTGTAGAGTAGGGAGTGTGGAGTGTAAAGTGAAAAGTGTGGAGTGTGGAGTGGAAAGTGTGGAGTGTGAAGTGTGGAGTGTAAAGTAAGGAGTGTGGAGTGTAAAGTGTAGTGTGTGGAGTGAGGAGTGTAAAGTGTGGAGTGTGGAGTGTAAAGTTTGGAGTGTGGAGTGAGGAGTGTAAAGTGTGGAGTGTAAAGTGTGGAGTGTGGAGCGTAAAGTGTAGAGTGTGGAGTCTGGAGTGGAAAGTGTAGAGTGTGGTGTGTAGAGTGTGGAGTGTGGAGTGTAAAGTGAGGAGTGTGAAGTGTGGAGTGTGGAGTGAGGAGTGTAAAGTATAAAGTGTGGAGTGTGGAGTGTACAGTAAGGTGTGGAGTGTGGAGTGCGGAGTGTGGAGTGGAAAGTGTGGAGTGTGGAGTGTAAAGTGGGGAGTGTGGAGTGTAGAGTGTGGAGTGAGGAGTGTAAAGTATAAAGTGAGGAGTGTAAAGTGTAGAGTGTGGAGTGCGGGGTGTGGAGTGGAAAGTGTAGAGTGTGGTGTGTAGAGTGTGGAGTGTGGAGTGTAAAATGTAAAGTGTGGAGTGTAGAGTGTAAAGTGTAGAGTGTGGAGTGTGGAGTGTAAAGCCTCAGGTGAGGAGTGAGGAGTGTAAAGTGCAAAGTGTAAAGTGTGGAGTGTAAAGTGTAAATTGTGGAGTGCGGAGTGTAAAGTGTAGAGTGTGGAGTGCGGAGCTTCCCCCCTAGACACGGCGACGCCAAAGGAAAACCAGAGACTCGTGACAGAACACGTGGATGCAGAAATAACAGCATTTCGTACGAGACTTCCTCCAATTTTCACATTTTCAACACATTATCAAACAGGTTGGAATGTCACAAAGTGCCACGCCTGCCACGCAAAACGACAGGACAACCTGCTTGGAAACATTCGAAAAGGATATGTTTTCCAGCTTCCCCCATAGACACGGCGATGCCACAGGAAAACCAGCGACTCGAGACAAGACACGTGGATACAGAAAAACCAGCATTTCGTACGAGACTTCCGGCAATTTTCACAGTTGGCAACATAACAAAAGGACAAGTTTTGCAGCTTCCCCCATAGACACGGCGAGGCCACGGGAAAACCAGAGACTCGAGACGAGACACGTGGGAGCACCAAAACGAGCATTTCGTACGAGACTTCCTCCAATTTTCACACTTTGCAGCTTCAAAATCGACGTTTTCCTACGAGTTTTCCTTAGAACCCGAAAATTGGCAACATCAAAATCGATGTTTCGTGCGAGGCTTCCGTCAATTTTCAGCACATCGCACAAAATGCCACGCCTGCCACGGAATTTGCACCTTGTCGCCACTTGACGCAGCCCTGCCAATGCGATTTGCAAAAAACACGCAACGCGACACGTCTAAAGTGCTGCGCCTGCCACGAAAAATGACGATGGACACGCCCAAAGTGCTGCGCCTGCCACGAAAACTGCAACACATCTTCTGAAAACGTCGCAAAAGTATTGCGCCTGCCACGCAAAACGACGTTCGACACGTTGCAGAACACGTCTGAATGTCACGAAGTGCCACGCCTGCCACGCAAAACGAAGCAACGACACGTCTGAAACCTCCAAAAATTACCACCTCTGCAGAACTTCCCATAGGCACGGCCATACGGGGATCGCGCGAACGGTTGCGGACGGTTGCGAACGGTTGCGCTCGCGAACGCAACGTCGAGCGAACACACCCTCAACCCCCAGACCCCCAGAGTGAAACGGGAACCCTTGCTACGCATTCGGGAAAAAACTAAGATATACAGTAACGATAGAGTCAAACTCAAACAATATACAGTAATACAGTAATGATAGGACATAGTACTGTGAATATGGTATCATATATATATATATATCATAATATTCAAAAGTAGTGTCATATAGTTTATAACATGATATTGCGTCATAGTGTATCAGTTATCAAATATCAATATATCATGTTATATCGAATCATATTATAGTGCTATGTTACATAATATGATGTCACAACACAGCGTATCAGAACATACGAAATCATACCATATCATATCGCATGATATCATATCACATCACATCATATCATATCATAGCATGTTCTGCTATAAACACATGTATCAATTGATTATATGATAGTGTTCATGCTATATTAGTGTATATTAAATATGGGTTCATATTCATATTACATTTAACTATGTTATATCACATTATATTATATTGTATTATGTTTTAATGTGTTATAGTGTATTTTTACAATATATTATCATACTATATTGTATTATATATATATGTATTGTATTATATTACCTTGATTATGTTCTAGTATGTTATATTATGACATGCAAGTATAATGGCATAATATTTAGAGTATACAATACGTAGCATATGATGTACAACATATGATATATGTAAAATCTATAGTATAGAATATCAATTTAATGATGTATTATCTATGGTAGATATGTGCATATAAAAATGCAATATGCATATAGATACATACGTAGAGCAATAATGAATGATAGAATATAGAGTTTATAAACAATAGTGTATTGTAAGATAATGTGTATGTATAGTATAGATGTTTATATCATATATCAACGTATGTACCCTCACCATTCATATCCATTCATATGCGCTATAAACAATTAGCAGGCACATTGTTCAACATTTCCAATGGGCATGACATCATATGACAGAACTGCACAGAACTATAGCAACCCCAAAATAGATGTTAAACCTGGAAACATGTCATTGAATAGATCTTTAAAAATTGAATTTATATTCAATTATATCTAAATATCATCTACAATCTCCTGGTTTCACACACTTTTGCGCATCTTTTGAGGGATGGCTAAGACATGAAGATCTATCCTGGATCTGCCTCAAATGGCCAGGGTGGTCTCTGTATACGCCAGGGTGGTCTCTGTACACTGGGGCGGGGCCAAAAGTCAACGCGCAGATCCTCGACAAATCGGTTTTGGAGCTTCAATTCCTGGTGAAAGGTGGGTCGAAGAATCATGTCCAAATGTCTCATCTAAATCGCTCCATCGAACCAAAAAAAACAGAGGCCAGTTTCTATGAACCACGGGATTGCTCGGCTCAAACTTCACCCGAAATCAAACCTCACCCTGGATCCACGAGGTCTTGCAACGGCTTCGCCGCGTCGCCAAAAAGATGAGGCTTCCGGAAATCTCATTTGACCATCGATGATTTAAATGTTGTTTAAATCTTCAAAAATCTTCAAAAGAACATTTCTGTGTGCTGACTGGAAAGCCGAAAAGTTCGCGAGCTGATCATCGCGGGAGGCCCAAACCTGCGGGCCCGCATCTCGATAAAACTCAGTTGAGAACTAAAGCAGTGAGTGCTTGCGCTCTACCTGGCAGCGAAACGAGCCATACTATTCATCAGCAAGCTCGTGGCAAGATTAACCTCTGATTCTGGCTAAAATGTTTGAATTAAAAAACTACAGTGACAGTTGTGCAACTCGGTGATGAGGAAAACCCCCAGGGACACATCAGTTCCATACTCCTCAAGCTGTCTTATCCAACAAGTCATAATGTGGTAAACCCGATACTAAACCATCCCAAAAATCACCATAAATAGGTAATTATTCCTTCCCCAAATGGTAGCTTTATTGTTGGCTTTACCACGACATTACCATACATTACCTATATAATCCTATATGTATATATATAATATATATATATATATATTATATATATATTATATATTATATATATATTATATATATATATATCTATCAGTAAGTAGACGGGGTTAGCATATTTATGGAAGCATGTTTAAGTTGGTTGGACCATTTCCTTAGCGGAACGTCTCCAAGTCAATCAATACACGAATCGCTGCGCCTCCGAACCAAGGTCATCGGACTCGTTTTGCTGAGGCATCCGAAAAAATGGAGATGATCAGCGCCACCAGAACCAACCTGCTACGTGCATCTTGGCATTCAAGCCACATCCATACATCCATGCTGGATCAGGAAACATCAAGGTCTAAATCAAGGTCTAAATCAGCCTATCAGCTATCCGAAGGCCAGTATGTTCGCTGACTTAGTGGCAGCCTTTTGCATCTGGCCGTGTTTGGGCTTCCCACGCATGAAAAGTATCGGGGACGCAACTTGTGGCTGATAAAATTCAAATCGCACTGGTAGAGATTTACCAGTCACCCACATATCATCAATAGGATAGCAGATATGTCATATTCAATTCTGTAAATCATATTTTGTTGATCATATTCTGAGTCTCCTTAGATATCATCAAAGCCTGACTTCAGAATCATACGGTGACAAGGGGAAGCACAACACCATTGACAAACTAAGTCCTGCAGCATTTCATAGATAGTTCTGATAGTCAATTGCCAATCTTGTTGAAATCGATGGGCTGAACACAGCTGGTTGGTGGGTTGGTAGTCCCTCGAGTACATCACTTTTTAAGCGGCTCCTTTCTGGGATGACCAAGCCAACAGAAACCCCGTTGGTTCGCCTTGGCTCAGCAAAAATGTCAATCCCTTGACACAGCTTGCTGCGGATCAAATTTCTGCGTAAACTCCTCTGGAGAAACGCGCACCTTGGCATGAAACTTGGCAGATTTCATCAGAAAATCATCTTGGGTTTCCATCTTAGTTTCCAGGAATGTACTCAGATCAAGAAAGCCCGAGGGTGAAATGTCGTTTTCAGACATGCATTCAAAACATGTCAAAACATGTCACCCCAGCAACAGGAGCAGTCGAAATTGGCGTTCCAGGTTGGATGGTTTCCTGCCTTTCCTGATGCATCGTCCGTCCATCAGTCAATATCAGTCATATTCGACCATTACGCTATGGGTCAGTACTATCAATGGACATGTCCAACATGCAGAATACAAATATTATAGACTAGTGTGTTTGGGATAATCATGAATTTTCCATGTATTTGTCCTATTTAAATGGCCAATTGAGGGGAAGGCAGCCAAGACAAGGAAGGTGCAAAATTGGTTCCCGCAATTGGAGGTATCCATAAATGGGCTACCCCAATATCTGGATGATTTAGAAAATCCCCAACAAAATGGATGATTTGGAGGTACCCCCATGGCTTAGGAAACCTCCAATTTACAGCTGCAAAACCTCCCTCATTCGTACCCTGATAAAGCCCCCGTGCCACCCAGGCACCGAGTGAAGGAACTTTCTGAGTTTCGCGACGTGTTTGTCGTGCTCACGTTTCGTAGGCGAGCATATGCCGCGGGGCCGCGGACCATTCCAAGAAGAGAAACTCAAAACACCCGACTCCTCAGGTCATGGTCAACTTTGAAGGGACAAATTCGAGGAAAATTCACGGTGAAACCAATTTCAAAGAAAGGAGGTAAAAATGTGTTCTTTAGTGAAAACAATAAGTGTCTTTCGATTTCTTCCCTTAACAAAAAATGGGCGCCATCGGGGCAAAGTTTTGCATATTCTACCTTTTCAGTTGTCGCACCCCCAAGAAAATGTCCCAGTTCTATGTGATAGGTGCCTGCGGAATAGTTGTAGTTCTTGAGTTCCAGGAGATCCAAGTGAAAACAGTGGCCATTCACAGCAAACACTTGCTGATCATGTTTGACATTTTGCCATTTTAGGATTCACCTTCCAGAAAATCTGTGCCGGCCCGAAATATCATCCCAGATTGTAATTTGGAGGAGAAATTTATGAAGAATTCGTCCCAAACCAGCTAGAACTGCATTTGGATGATTTACCCACGTTTTTCTTCGTGCCATGGCGCGTCCAGCGCAGGGTCGCCTCCAGGATTAAAGGATTCTGAACCAGAAACAAGGCTGCTATGGGCGGCCCCCGCCACCCGAAATACAAGGGGAACCCCCATGATGGCTGTGATTCATTCATAGTTGGTTGGAAACACACGGAGAAAATGAGGGATTTCAGTTTGTCTTCACCCGGTTCATATTCCCAAAACAAATTACCAGATAGTGCCCGGGACGCGCCGGGGCGGAAGTTTCGAAAATAGTACGTGACTATAGGAAACCAATGGCCTATAGTTTTTTTGTTGAGATGCAGAAAGCATAAGCGGTTGAAGCTGTGAGGTGCATCAACGAATGAAAAAGTGGTGGCTGAGATGCCAATGAAGTGACGTGAGAGAATCCCTGCACAGCTCTGAACGAATGAACCAATGAATCAGTGAATTCATGAATCAATGAACCACTGAAGCAGCGAAGCAATGACCCAATGAATCAACCAACAAGCGAACCGATGAGTCGATGAATAAGTGAATAATAACCAATGAATCGATGAATAAGTGAACCAATGAAGGAGCGAAGCAATGACCCAATGAATCAACCAACCAGCGACCCAATGAATCGATGAATAAGTGAACCAATGAATCGACGAATCAGTGAATCAATGAACCGATGATTCAGTGAATCAATGAAGCAATGAATCCACGATTCAGAAGCAATGAGTCAAAGATTCAACGCATGAATGTTTTAGTGGGGCGGTGAATCAATGAATCAACGAAAAGATGATTCAGTGAACCAACGACTCAGCGATTCGGTGAATCAATGAACCAATGAATCAATTTAATTACGGATGAACTTTTGAGACGATGAAGTCATGCATCAATGACGGAGTGAATGAGTAAGTCGATGAAATAATGAACCAGTGAACGAGTGAATCACTGAATCACTGATTCGGTGAATCAATGATCGATGGACCAATGAACCAATGAATCAGTGAATCCATGAATCCATGCATCCATGAATCAATGAACCAATGGAATGAAGTGATGGATGGATGGATGGATGGATGGATGGGTGGGTGGATGAGTGAATGAATGGATGGATGGACGAGCTACTTGACTTTGTTGAGCTACATCTTCACTGAGCGACCTCTCGCTGGCGCATCTCTTCTCTCAGCTACTTCTCTGAACTACTTCTGCTCTGAGCTGCCTCCCACCTACCTCTTTTGTAGCTTGTGCAACCCAACTCTTCTCTTTGCACAGCTGTTGCAATGGGTTTGGCAACCTCCAGCTGCAATCCTGCTTGCCAGGAGCCACGCAGCAACAGTGGTGCTTTGCTGCGCACAGCCGTGCAGGAGCTTCGCACCAAATCAACCAATGTTCACGCAGCGCTTACAATGGAGATGATTCCGCGCTGCTCCGACGTGCCAGGCTTTTAGCGATTTTTATAACAAATCGTGCTCTCGCGACAGTCTTGTGCGCATTTTGCCGACCTCATCTTCCAAAAGTGCCCCGAATGTGACAATCTTTCTCTTCCAAAAGTGCCCCGAATGTGACAATCTTTCAACATTTTCAAGTGCAGATCGAGCTCTCGCTACGTCGTGTGCACTTTTTGTTGACAACTTTCCCAGATCGAGCCCCGAAACCGGAAACAGAGACTCTACTTCGGGACCCCGGAAGCCACATTACCCGAAAAAACCATAGGGTTTGGCACCCGAGAGCGTTTTCACCCGTGAATTCACACGTTCCCGGACTATCACTCTCCTCTACCGCTCCCACGCGCAAATGATGATGACATGATGTTGACATGATGATGACAAGACTGCCCCTGGACATTCGTCCGTAACTCGGAAGTTTTCGAACTAAACTTCCTTTGGCCAAGAAGAATAAGGATGCAAACAGAAACAACAACAACAACAACCACAACCACAACCACAACCACAACAACAACAAGAACAAGAACAACAACAACAACAACAACCACAACCACAACAACAACAACAACATCAACAAGAATGACAGATTTTGTCAAGCATGGGGACGTCGCCAACCGAAAGTGGCAGTTGCAACCAGCCAAGAATCGGGATTTAAGCAGACAAAAATGGTGATTTTAGTTTCAATGCAAATGGAAACACTCCAGGAATTTAATCACTTCAGATATTGAAAATGGCCATTTAGTTCGATGATTTACCTCTGGTGAACTAACATAGCTATGGAAAATGGGTGATTTAGAGTTGGTTTACCTATATAACATGGTGATCTTCCATAGCAAAAATGGGTAAATGGCTGTCGCCGAATTCCACAGCGAGGGGATGGAAGATGCGCTGAAATGACCCTTTCGGAAAGGCGGTTTTTCCTTGAAACATTGCCATATCATGGGATATATCATTGGTATATTAATACCATTCTATCCCCGTGATATCCCATTACATTCCTTTCTTTCTGTTTCTCGCGATGTCTTCAAACAACCAGTTTTTCACTTTCTTCCGGACATCGAACATGTCACCGTCGCCCGCCTGTCGCGGTCGTGAGGGAAGCTGAGCTCTTCGTTGACCGCGACTTTGTGCTCTGAATGCCATGTAAGCTGTCTGGATTCAAGGTCAATCCTTGGGGTGCCAAAAAAAAGCGCTCCAAAGGAACTCACAAAAAATGTTGCAGCCATGTACCTATAAGTGTATACATATAATTATATATATATATGTATATATATATATAGTCTGTACCCGCGTGTGTATACCATGAAGACATATTCAGTGCAGCTTGGTGAATCATCCCCGAGGCCCCTCAAAAGGCTGAGAATATGCCTTTTGAACTTGGGGATGGTTTATAAAATAGGGTCCAAAAAATACATGAATGATCTAAGCGATCATAAATCTGAATAAACCATATAGATGTATAAATGATCTAATTCAGAACAATTATAAATCTGCCAAATACATGGAATGATCATGAATCTGTAGTTCTGGCAGATGTATATGTCAATTGTGTGAGTAACTCTGTACATAGATATGCGATGATATGCGTATGCATGAACTGTGACCTCAATCTATTTGCATTTGCGTATGTATCCGTTCTTGTCTTGTCACATAATTGCTTGTTTTGTGGTTTATTCTTGGTCGGTAAGCGACCTCAACATGAACGTTCAAGAGTTCAAAAACAAGATGTTGTCCGCTCCTCGAAGAAACAGATTGTGTATCTGTGCTATGTGGTTACAACTTGTCAACTCAACAATAGGATGACAAAATGTTGACATGGACTGCTTTCTACCAATGACCATCATTGACCCTTTAGAAATCCACAACATCTCACGAACCGCATGCAATCTGTGGTGATCCCACTTAGACAGTTTTCATACTGTGGTTGATAGATCCAGTGGATCAATTCAGAGCGGAATTCTGCCGCAAAGCCTAAGGACCTAAGCGAGTTGCACCCAACATGTGGCTTTGGGTATCTTTGAGTCACGGGCTTTCAAGTCACTGAACCGTGACTTCTGGACCAACGGCAGCTAACCCTTCTAGCATCCAGCCCATAGCCGAGAAGCGTTTGGCCCCACTTGCTCCGCAGCCCATAGTCCAAAAATGTCCAAAATGTGTTTTTCGGCTTGAGCCACAAAACTTTGTGCAAGCTGCAGACTTGGAGGTTTCCTAAGTCATGGGGGTACCCCAAATCATCGGAATTTTCATGTCGGAATTTTCATTGTTCCAGGCCCGGGTACAAATCTGGAATCTCTGTTTTACAACGCCGCCCTCAGATGAGAAATGGAACATGTGGGATTAATGTGGGACTAATGGGGATAGCATGTTTGATTTTTACTATCAAGGGGGTTCTGTACAGAAAAATGGACACACAAATCAATAATGGAAATATGGTGAGAATCTCATGCGGATAAAATGCTCAAGTACAGGCCATATCCTGCACCATACCCAACAATCTGATAGATGCGTCTTGCACATGGGGTGCCCCCCCTTAAGGGGGTCAACGGCACCAGGGCGTTAGCCCCTTCAACCATCCAGCTCTTGGGGTACCCCATTCACTTTGCGGCATGTTTTTGCGTCCAGGTGCAGAACGAGATTGTCGCAAAAACCTCTTGAACTGGGCAAGGGGGGCAAAGCCAGAGAAGCTTTAGATCTCTCTTCCTGATTTCTGGTGTCAGCCCATCTGAAACATATAATATCGTCATTTTGGTTCATAATCCCATTTCTATGGTTTGTGCAAAGAACGCAAATGATTGAAATCACCAACCAATATATTCATTGATGATATCCCCAGTATATCCCCATTATACTCTCCGGCAATCAAACATGCTTTGCTGGACAACTCCCCGGCTATAGTTCGATGATTTTCGCGAAGAGAAGCTCAATCTAGGCCGCGGAGATTTCCCAGCTAGCCATGTTAGAATACCAGAGAGTATCCCGGTTTTGGACGGTCAAATCTTATATCCCTATTGTATCCCCGGTATGTCCCAATTATCCCAATTCTATCGCAAATTTCGATGCGAAAATCCCCAGGTTTGTTTTATCCAAGTTTTGATGATAAAATCGCCAACTTGTTGTTGTCCCAATTTTAGATGCTTAAATCCCCAACTGTGACACCATTTATCCAGAGTAATTCCATAGTTATATCCCCTTCATATGCTTAAAATCTCCCGTCTTTTTGTTCCCCTTCTCAGATTCTCGCCATTCACCATCCATTCTCCAAAATTTTCTCCCCAGTATATCCCAAGTTTAGATGTTTCAAAGATGCCCAAGAGAAATGCCCAAGGCTTGTTGAAATCCTCCCTGCAGGGTGGTGCCCATTAGCTAAGTTGGTTTATAAGTCCAATAACTATGGTTTATAGGTCATATATCATGATATATCATGATATATCTATGGTTTATAGGTGAGATATCCCAAAAAAAACATGAACATCATGAACTAGTTCGATCTATCACCAACAAAAACCATAGTGACATAGTGACATTGGACTTGCGCCAACTTCACCTGGTGATTTCTGACGCCGTTTTTGAAAAAAAAACCGGGGGCCAAAACCACCAGACATCGACTCGCCGTGGAGCTTCTTGGCGCACATCTCCACGATCTTCTCGCGAAACAGGGCACCTCCACCACCCTGCAAACTCAAGTGGGATTAGTGTTGGATAATTATCCACTAATCTATAATCATAATCTATAACCATAATCTATAATCATAATGGGATACAGTGGATGATTCGTGGGATAATTATAGCTGTATCCCACTGGATTATGATGACATAGATAATTAGTGGATGATTATGATTATAGATTATGATTATAGATTAATCTCATCTGGGCAAAAAATAATTAGTGGATGATTAGATTATCATAGATAGACTCGGCAAATGAGTGGATAATTAATGGATAATTAATGGATGATTAGTGGATGATTAGTGGATGATTAGTGGATGATTATGATTATAGATAGGCTCGGTTCAAATTATTTATCAATATATGTGTATTATGATTGATGATTGATGTTATCAATTTGGGCATGATAATTAGTGCCGGATTAGTTGATAATTCACTAACCTGAAAGGCCACTTGAGGTTACAACTAATGGGTAAACTATATGATTGATGATGGTGTAGATGATTGATGACTGATGATTGATGATTGATGGATGGTGTATCAATACATGTGTCTGGGTATTATATGATGTGATCAATATATACGAGTATATATATATATACACACATATAACTTTTTCAGTGCATTTATCACTGTCAGTTGCTGTCTGTTGAGCCATAACTCTGGGCAAACTATGATAATTCACTAACCTGAAATGTCGGGCCATTTTGGATTCCTTTTAAAAAAACATTATCCCAGGCTTCGGGAGAACAGTGAGGTCGTTATCATTTTCCCAGACTCATGTAGAAAACTATAGTTTTATAGTGAAGGGTTAATAGTTAATACTGAATAGTTCATGGATTAATGAACAAAATTATAGTTCTATCCCATTTGTCTAATCATACCCTGCAGTATGGCCTAAGAGTTTACTATGGAAGTCATGGCCCATTTAGCTGGATGATTTTACCATAGCAGCCTACTAAAGGGTAAATACATGCAGATAGCCAGATGGCCGAAGGATTAAAAATTGCTAATTTTTTGTCCTGTTTTTTTGGTTTTCCAAACAAATAGTTCCTATTGAAAAATTGGGCCTGTAATCCGTCATAATATCCATGCCCATTTGCAGATCCTTTGCCCGGTTGGTATTGTCGGGGCGAATCTGGATCAGAAATCCGTCATGACGGTCCGTCATGAGAAAAGTCAACAACCAAAAATATTTTGCGTCTGTGTGTGTGTATCATGTAAATAATTGCATAGACACATGTAGATGGATGGATGCAGGGATGGAGGGATAGATTGATTAATTCATTGATCGGTAGATTGATAGACGGATTAAGTAGACAGAATAGAATACAAACGAATGGAATAGAATAGAAAAACATAGAGTATTTTCGACTCGAATAGATTAGGTTTGTAGTTGAAATGGATAGATAGCTCAGTAGATGGATAGCTAGTTCTATGGATGGATGGATGAATAGATAGATAGATAGATAGATAGACAGATAGATAGATAGATAGGCAGATAGATAGACAAATAGATAGGTCATGCGCTATATGTTAATATACCATATGTATCTGCATATATATTATATATATATGGGTACGGGGCAGGGCGCGCTCTCGCCAATGTTGCCAACCACGGTTCCATTTGGGATCCTACACATTCCTATGGATCAGCCATGGTTTAAGGTGTTCAGTCACTCGCTTGCTAGCATAATTTCATTATAGTATGGATTATTAAGATTACTATAAATTATTGTTGGACTTCTAGTGGATTATTATACATGTTTATTGCATTATCATATATAGTAATCAATTGCCAGCAAAAGATTACTATCTATCTAAAGATCACTTGTTATACATATATATATATATGTATATTACTTGTCATATATATATATATATACGGGTCCATTTCTTCAAGCCCCTTTAAAAGACATCAAGCAGTGACTTCGGCCATCGCGAATCCATCCAATCCGCCGAATCGACCTTGACCAAGTTCAAGGCTGGGTCCACCTGCGTCAGGTCGAAGTAGATGATTGACGATTGATGGACGATTAATGATGGTTAATAATAATGGTTAATACTGCTTAATGATTGTTAATAATGGTTAATGATGGTCAATAATACATTCTGGTTGGTGGTTGAGCCCTACCCCTCTGAAAAATGATGGAGTTAAAGTCAGTTGGGATGATGAAATTCCCAATATATGGAAAAATAAAATTCATGTTCCAAACCACCAACCAGTTTTTTGAGTGTAATGGTTTTGATTAATCATCCATCAATCAATCATCAACAATTGATTTGTGTAATGGCATCTGAATCATTGATTGATCAGATATCATAATGGATATCAACCTGGGCAAATTCTGATAATTGCCACATTTGATTTCTGGAGGGTATCACCAAGCATATGGGAACACAATGGATATTTACCTGACTACATAATGGTTTATGGATGGTGTATCAATACATGTGTCCGGGTATTCTATGATGTGGTCAATATATATATATTATATCTATTTATATTTATTTATATATTTATTTATATATTTATTTATTTGTTTGTTTATTTATTTATTTTAAAAAACTGGTTCATTCCATTTATAACTGTTAGTTGATGCTAGTTGGACCATTACTCTGGGCAAATATGTTTAATTCATTAACCTGAAATGTTGAGCCATTTTGGGATGATTCCCCTTATCAGCCATGATTCCAGGGTTTGGTCCCAGTGAGGTCGTTATAATATGCCCTGAATACATTGGGGTTTCCTAAAATGGGGGTATCCCATGTCACCATGGGTCTGCTAAAATAATCTAATGACTTGGATGATTGAGGGTAGCCCTACTTCAGGAACCCACACATGTGCCTGGCTACTATATTATGCGATCAATACATGATACTTTACATGGTATTATACCTGATAGTATACACAATATATTCATCAATCAATACATGGTGTATCAATCATATTTGACTTGTTTATTTACATGTGTGTGTGTGCATGTGTCCGGGTAAATGATCATAATTCACTGACCTGAAATAATGCTAATATTGAGCTCAAATTATCCCGGCAAAAGGCCCCAAACAGTGTGGCGGGAGTAAAAAAAAAGTATTTTAATGCTGATGATGATATTAATGTTGCCGATGATGGTGATGATGATGGTGTTCACAACATGTTGATGATGATAATGATGATGATGGTGATGATGACCATGATGATGCTGATGCTGATGCTGACGATGATGGTGACGATGAGGGTGATGATGACGATGATGATGCTGAAAAAATGATGGTGATGATGGTGATGATGATGATGGTGATCATGATGATGATGATGATGATGATGATGATGACCATGATGACGGTGATGGTGATGATGATGATGATGATGATGATGATGATGATGATGATGGTGGTGATGACGGTGATGGTGATGGTGATGATGATGATGATGGTGATGATGATGGTGGTGGTGGTGATGATGAGGATGGTGACGGTGATCATGATAATAAAAGTGGTGATGAGGGTGATGATGATGATGATCATCATCATAATGACGGTGATGGTGATGGTGATGGTGATGATGATGATGATCATGATGATGATGATGGTGGTGATGATGATGATGATGGTGATGGTGATGATGATGATGGTGATGATGATGATGATGGTGATGATGATGATGGTGATGATGATGAGGATGAGGATGAGGATGAGGATGAGAGGAAGATGATGATGTGGATGCTGAGGAGGAGGAAGATGATGAAGTTGAGGAGGAAGACCGATCCCAAGACCGGGTCACAAGAGCCATTTTGTGTGGAAATTTACAGGAAAAGTGCCGTACGGCAAGCCCGCGACACCCGTTTTCGAGCCTGTGCAGTCGAAATGCACATGGACATGTCACAAGAGGCATTTTGTGCTCAAATTTACAAGGAAAATGCTAAACGCCCCGGATACCACCTCGATTGAACACCGGGCCTTAACACCTACCGTAAGAACCCCTCAGTGTGGACACACTGTTGGGGAACCATGTATGTATGGTAAAGATGTCTAGTCGATGTGTATATATATATATTATGTGATAGTTAGATATACTATATATATATATATAGCTAAAGATAAAGAGTCCAGCTAGATGGTCTAGAATTGATAGTTAGACAGTTCTAATGATATAATCTGTATATCTATATAATGAATTATTGATTATATATAGTTATAATGGTATACCCACAAAAAAGATGCAGACAAGATTCAAGAAATGGTTCAATACCTCACTTTTATTGTAGGAGTTTACGGTACTTTTCTATCTTTTTTGGGACCTCTGTGAGTACTGGTGGGTGATTTTGACCCCCAAAAAACATAGGATGGAACATGTTTCAAATCTATGAAACCACTAACCGGACCTAAGGTTGACTGGTACTTCACATGGTTTCTCACAAGCATATAACTCAATGGGGTTAGAACATCTTAGAACTATCCATGGGCCATAAGTGGCCATAAGCCATGAGCCAGGAGTAATCCCTCCCCCCGATCATGTGACATGGGCCATAACCATCCATAACCCCCATGACTGGGCCGCATCTACACAGGGGTCACTTCCAAAAATATTGGGTATGTGAATATACGTGAATGTTTTATCTAAGATTAATTTCAATGCTAATTATTTTTAGGGGTTTTGACTATGGTGACCTCTAGTGACTATAGCTTTTGAGTCATTTGACCTCCCCATATTTCACCTGAAAATGCTCCACCCAAATGGTTCAGCCTCATCTGCCCCATCAATAGCCACATCTAAATCCTGAGATCAGCACATCTTTGGCGCTTCAGCAGCCTCTAAATATCGGTCAGTTTTGTCACCCCCAAAATCTCCTGGGATATAACCTCCGGAAATTTTAGCCTATTGAAAATTGCCATAGACATAGTCGATTTACACATTAATAGTGGTGATTTACCCTAGTTATGTAAACGTTTACCAGAGGGTAATATATGAGCCTACCGTACCTTATATCATGATTCTCATCCCATTTGAAATTGGCTTGAAAATTAAAAAAAAGAAAAACAACTTGAAACCACCAACCGGTGGTTAAATTCGGTTCGTTGGCGGAATTCTTGTAAGTGTCGGAAAGGTGAATTCGAGAATCCAGGAGCGCCGGAATTCCAGTTTTGGTGTTTTGGAATATGTATGAATATGTCGTTTGTATCAAATCTAGTTACCCGAGGATAATCATGTCTATCAGTATCATTTTTCCATGTGATGTTCTGATAGTTGAAGCAACCCAAGCCTCAAGGTATCAGGAGCTTCCGAAACATTGGAATTCTTGGGATTCCCTCATGGTCCAAGGCCACATCTAGATTTGCACCCAGGAGCCAAATGCTATAGAAGTCACAGAATAGCTGCTATGCCGGCCCACGCTGTTCACATGAACAAAACATACCCACATATTCCGTTGATAGCGTCAAATTCTGTGAACAAGGTCTCAAAGAGCGGATGATAAACATTCCATAACATTCCACAGTGCGACAGTCCAAGGCCATGATTTTTTGGACATACCATGGGAAAATCTGACCAGTTGTTCCCCCTTCTTCCTGCTCGAAATCTCCAGACGAACAAAGCCTGCTTGAAAATTGGGGGGGCACCAGCCCTGTTTTAACTGCTGATGCATCCTGCGTTGCGGATCATCCCACAGATCGTAAGTAGATTATATCTGTGGTGATGTGCGTGGGATAAGTCGGGTGGATTTCCACTGAAAAAATTGGGTGAACTAACCTACTTAGGATCAGTGGGATGATCCACCAAGTAAAAACAGTGACAAATACTGTAAAATGACATGTCTGCATTTTCTTCCGAGAGTCGGAATGTGTGTCCAAGGTGGCCAATGGAATACCAAGGGACTCTGCCTGGCCGCCGTTTGTTGGTCGGGTCCCATTTCAAGATCAGCGTCTCATGAAACTTAAGTCAAAACACACACATGAAACCCTTGAAATCAAATATCTTAATATATGTTATGTAATATCCTTGAGCTCAAAAATTGGATGGTTTTGGGGGTCCCAAAATAGAATGGCCTGCCTATCTCTCGTTGTGCATTTCCCGCTGACCGTCTGACCCAAAGCCAACAAGGGAAAACCGCGAATTTTCCACGGGTTTTTGAGTGAAGCTTGGTACCGATTGGTACCTTTTGAAGCCAAGCTGTATGGAAGCCATGGCACATTTACAGATGATTTTCCCAGCTAGAAACCTCCATTTATCATGGATTTTCCATAGCCAACTGTTAAATAACCAGAGGGTATATAGAATTGCATATATGATATGTATATAATTGCATCATGGATTACAATGATCATTGACTAGTGGCTAGTGAGTGGGGACTAGTAAATGATCCATGAATAGTGGAGATCATTAAAGGAATATAAGTAATATACCACTTGTTACATATCAATACATATCAATACATATCAATGCATATCAACACATATCAACACATATCAATACATATCAATCAATACGTATATCAACACATATCAATACAAATCAAATACATATCAATACATATCAATACATATCAAGGCATATCAACACATATCAACACATATCAACACATATCAATGCATATCAATACATATCAATACATATCAATACATATCAATGCATATCAATACATATCAATACATATCAATACATATCAATGCATATCAATACATATCAACACATATCAATACGTATCAACGCATACCAATACATATCAATACATATTAATACATATCAGTGCATATCAATGCATATCAACACATATCAACACATATCAAAACGTATCAACACATACCAATACATATCAATACATATCAATACATATCAATACATATCAACACATATCAATACATATCAATACATATCAATGCATATCAACACATATCAACACATATCAATACATATCAATCAATACGTATATCAACACATATCAATACAAATCAAATACATATCAATACATATCAATACATATCAATACATATCAATGCATATCAACACATATCGACACATATCAACACATATCAATGCATATCAATACATATCAATACATATCAATACATATCAATGCATATCAATACATATCAATACATATCAATACATATCAATGCATATCAATACATATCAACACATATCAATACGTATCAACGCATACCAATACATATCAATACATATCAATACATATCAACACATATCAATACATATCAATACATATCAATACATACCAATCCATGTCAATGCATATCAATACATATCAATCCATGTCAATGCATATCAATACATATCAATGCATATCAATGCATATCAATACATATCAATGCATATCAACACATATCAACACATATCAGTTCAACATTGGAAAGATGGATGATTACAGAATGATCCAAACATGACCCGGCCTGCTCTTTGGTTCGAATGGAGGTGGGGATAGCAATGATGTCCTGCTGGGGATGAACGCCCCACGGAATGACCTACAGGATGGGGCCCCAGTTCGTTAGCGTTCAGTTGGTTTATAATTAACTATGTCATAACCACAGTGTTAGCCAAGTTGGTGCAAATAACTGTCATAACCATAGTGTATGGATGTGTATGGTACGCTTAAAAACTATATTTAGATGAGGCCCCATAAACCAACATTCACATAACTAGAGGGCTCCATCCTGTAGAGCTTATTTCTTCCGGCCATTCATGCGCACACTTGTCCTTTTAAGATGTGGTGGCCATGCCTGATCTCAACAGAGACACGTTTTCAACAGAAACCCCACCAGAATCCACTGATTCTATGTGAATTACGGAGCTTGGGTGTGCCTAACTTGCAAGATGCCTCGTGGCTTCAAGTCCGGAGGCACCAATGTTCTTAGAAACCTTCGTTATTTATGGAAACATTGAAACCAATATTAACCAATGTTCCATGAAAACAATTAATGATATTAATGTGGTTAAAACAATAATAAACTACCCATTTGGGATTCGTTTATACCACCTATTTATGGTGATGACGGGGGATGGTTTATGACATTGTTTTAACACACCGAGCCCATGTGGCGATGGCGATGTTATGATCACCATGGCGAAAAATAGTCGTTGTATATGTACTTATATGTACTTATATACATATATACATATACATATATATATATGCACTACTTGAGTCACTGTGTAGTATACTTATGTTAGCCTATATTACTATAGTCATATATATATATATATTATGTATGTGTTATATATATAATACAACTAACCCGTGTCCTTCAACTCTCCACTCTTCAGCTTCTCTCCCACGCGGTCCACAGCAAACGCAGCGGTGGAGCCTGCGAAGATGGGGGCTCCCCATGAAAGTAGAAACACGGGTCAAATGGTGATTGCATCGATGAAAATTGGGACTTAGTAAGGATATATCATATGATAATATGGTATATTGGGATATTTTCCTGAATTTCATCTATCAATGGATTGATGGATTAGTTTAAGGGATTTGTTTAACCCGAAAGCTCCATATTTAATGGGCAAATCGATGGTTTCCAGTTTCGATGTTCCCTTAATCCATTGAATCTATGAAAATTGGGACTTAGTAAGGGTATATTATGGGACATTTTCCAGAATCATCACCATCATTCCAGTCACAGCGAGGTCACTATATAATTCAACCAGATACCCTCTGGTCATTTAAGGTAGCGAACTGGAAAACCACCGTTTGAAATAAGTACGAGTAAATCATCATATGTGTCGTCCAAAAATGGTCCATGGTTTTTCATAGCTATGTTAAATAACCAGAGGAGAACCAGACTGTAGTTAAAACTAACTTGCTTTGTCACTAGCTCAATTTTGGGCTTTATAGTGATTGTAAGTATAGATGGGGGAATAAACCAACAAACATAACTAGAGGATATCAGGTCACCACGAAACAAGTCAGACTAAGCCGAAACGCCATTGCGCCTGTGCCCAAACCGATGACCGTGCCGCTCTTCACGTAGTCATCCACAGCCTTGGGGGAAAACAGAAGCCTTGTGACATGACGCCACCGAAAGTTGACCGAAATAAGAATGGCAATCCCAACGAGGCTGACGACCCATCCTCCAGGTCTTATCTGGTCCCATTTTCACAACTTCGGGAGCTGCTATGGCTATGGCGGCTATGACACTTGATCCGTGAGACAAAAAAGGGGGTGCTCCTGCCGATTCCAGGTCAAAGCACCAGCTGAAACAACTTCAGGAAAAAATTGAGACTACAAAAAAGCATTTAGATGGGTGTGTTATAGTGGTGACTACTGGAAACTCTTGAAATCCGCGGTTAAAACAACACCTTCCCCGGCAATGATTGCCGTGGCGCAGGCCGGTTTCGGGACGGTGAAATCTGATATCCCCATGGATATTTCCAGTAGATCATACAATATGGGGCCCCAGTTCGTTAGCTAAGTTGATGCAAATAACTATAATAACCATAGTGTATGGTACGCAAAATGACTATATTTAGATGGGGTTATAAACCAACTGAAAAATAACTGGAGGGCCCCATCCTGTATCATATCCCAATAATTTTGACTAAATCAATGACCATATATTGGTCCAATGGTTAATTGGTGACTAATGGTGACTAAATTAATGGTGTTTATTGGTGATTAATATCATGTGACCATATCATAATCAATGACCATGATCAAAACCCAGAAAAAAAACATTACTCACCATGTTTGACCATATATTTATATATTATCCCCCCGTATCTCTTAATTCTAGATGCTTAAAAGTTAAAAAATCCCCAACATTTTTCTGCTCCCAATTTTAGATGTTCAAATCCCAATTTGAGAAAGAAAAACAGTTGTCCATATTTTAAGGGTAAACTCTTACAGTTCGCTATGGAAATCACCATCTTTAAGTTCGGTAAATCAACGAACTTTCTATGGGCCATTTTCAAAAGCAAACTGTTATCATAACCGGAGGGTAAATCATTCTTAAGTTCTCATTAACACCACTAAACACCATTAAACATCATTAATTCACCATTAAACACCATTAATTCACCATTCAACACCATTAAACACCATTAACTGTTAGTTTACCAGAGGGTATATCCGCAATGTTCGATGTTCAAAATCCAAAAAAATGTTCAGTGCCCAAGATGGTCTGCATCCCAGTGGGTATCCCCAGTTATTCATTTATTTATGTATTTGTTTGTATATCTATTTATCTATATTCCACATATATATATATTATTACGGCCAGGCGCCTTGTGTTGCCCGGAGATTTACAGGGACGTTCCCGGCATGTTGATCATGATGATGATGATGATGATGATGATGAGTCTAACTGGGGTGGGAGAATTAAACCCTTATTGAAGAATCTTCAATGAATGTAAGAGTTTAGCGGGGGTGGGAGAATTAAACCCTTATTGAAGAATCTTCAATGAATGTAGAAGTTTAACGGGGGTGGGAGAATTAAACCCTTATTGAAGTTCTTCAATGAATGTAAGAGTTTAACGGGGTTGGGAGAATAAAACCCTTATTGAAGATCTTAAATGAATGGAAGAGTTTAACGGGGATGGGAGAATTAAGCCCTTATTGAAGATCTTCAATGAATGTAGAAGTTAAACGGGGGTGGGAGAATTAAACCCTTATTGAAGATCTTCAACAAATGTAGAAGTTTAACGGGGGTGGGAGAATTAAACCCTTATTGAAGATCTTCAATGAATGGAAGAGTTTAACGGGGTGGGAGAATTAAACCCTTATTGAAGATCTTCAATGAATGTAGAAGTTTAACGGGGGTGGGGGAATTTATATGAGATGTATAGTGTGAACAAAAAATCCTTGTAATTTACGCTATTCTGGGCTTGGGCAACACAAGGTGCCTGTGGGTATTCTTATTACTATTATTATCATTATGATCATTATTATCATTATTCTTCAATTATTATCATTATATATATATATTTATATTTACTATTATGATCATAATACATTATTATTATCATTATTATTCAATTAGTATCATTATTATTACTATTATTATATACATACATGGGTTTTAAACCACTTACGATTTCTGGGTCCAAGACACCTATGGCGGTGATTTGGTCTCTTTTTTTCGGCTCGCTATGAGTTGTGGATCTCCCAGACACCCCATTGGGCCTTGTAGCCAACTTGCTTCTTCAATTCATCCTGCCAGAAGATTCAGATCATGTGGTGGAGAAATTGATATAGAATGAAATAATTAAATATTTGATATGGAATGATAGTTGATATAGACATTTGGCTAGAAATCCATCCTGTCTTGAAATAGGACGAAATAGGATGAAATCGACTGGATTGCGCCGCCGTGACCTCATCAAAGCATCACGAGGAACTTGCCTGGATGATCCTGGAAATGAATATCAATGTTGAATAATGAAGTAAATAGTAATAAATGAGAATAAGACAACCATGATACGAAATGAGAATGATCATAAATGGTGACCGATACTGATAAATAATACGACTACACATATCCTGACGTTTGCCCATGCTGATCCCGCATCCTTCAACATGCTCAAATCTCTGCGCGTGGCTAGCGTGTTTTAAACTGTCCAAACAATAGACCCTAAAGACCTGAAGCCTTAAGCCCTAAAACCCAAAATCAAAAAACCCTAAATCCTGAAACCCAAAGTCAAAATGGCTTGGTATAGCCAGTGTTTTGTTACAACACATCATGAATAACAAAACAAATATACATGAATATACATCAAATATCGCTATAGTAACAAAGATATATATATATATATAGTGACGGACAATCACTTAGAACGTATTTTGGAAAAAAAATTCTGAATATTACTGCTTTTTTTACGTTCTAAGCCTTGCACTTAGAACGTCGAAAACCATACACTTAGAACGTCCAAATATCAAGATTCATCACTTAGAACGTACCGGGGATTTAACACTTAGAACGTGTCTAGGTCACTGATTTAACACTTAGAACGTCGAAAACCATACACTTAGAACGTGTCTATGTCACGTCATATGGTAATTGTTCATAATTATAGTGGCGGACAATCACTTAGCACGTTCTAAGTGTTGGTTTACGTTCTAAGTGATAAATGGGCCTAAGTGATATTTTGACGTTCTAAGTGATGAATTTTCCCTACGTTCTAAGTGATGAAATTTTGCTACGTTCTAAGTACGGAAAAAAAAAATGGAAAAAAATTTACGTTCTAAGTGATTGTCCGTCACTATATATATATATAGTCTATATATATATAGTCTATATATATATAGACTATATATATATATTAAGTGAATATAAATATATATATATATGTACATGTTCATCAATCTTAATCATAAATAACTGCTATCCATAAAGTAATAGTAATACTAGTTGTATATGCGTATATAACTATTAATGACAAGTGGATAGCAAATATGAATACCGTTGTCAACCCTAGTAGTTTTTAAATGATTAATCAAACTATTTGATAGTTTACATGATTAACATTATTGTAGATAGTTCATGGTAAACCATATTGTTTAATAGTAAATATCATACTACAAATAATATGATAGTAAGATCATAAATGGTACATGGTCATTGTCGAAATTATTCCTTCTATTCAATGGTACATGATAATATATGTAGTAAATAATAAATGGTAAATCATTCCAATGTATACCCGTTGTTACTCATGATTGCCCTCCTGTAAACATACCACAAAGATGAGGAATGACCACCATCAAGCCAGCTTATTTTCCGAACGGGAAACCATGGCTTTTCCATATCTTTGTAAATGTTTACCCTGGGGCCTGGGGTAAGTAAGTCAAGTAGGGAACAAAATCCAAAGTTGTTGTTTTTTCCATATTGAGCAATTTACCCATTACTTTTTAGTATTCAAATAGTAAATGAATCATGCTAGTAGTATCGTAGATTATTAGATTATCAATGATTTTTTTGCTACCACCCATGAATTCGTCATATTTTCGGGATGGTTTCTTCCGAAAAACCCAGGCCTGACTCGCCCTGCGGCCCACACCTTGGTTTTTGAAAAAACCGTTGGGAGAAATATGTGGAACAATGAAGTTTTGATGGGCAGTTTAGCTGGTTAACTCGTCAAAAATAGGGATTTTTGAGGATAGAAATATGGATCATTGGTGTTTAATTGGGGTTTTAACCGACCAGCAATATACAATGGCTATATATTTATCTGCATATTCTCAATATATCTCGATACCAGCAGTGTCAAAGTCAAATGAAAAATAAGACATCAAACGTTTCTCTTTGCGTTTCTCAGGTCCAAAAAGCAAAACCAATCATTTACAACTGCAGAAAGCCTATATGTACAATTTGTCTTAATGCAGACCCGCGCTCCTCAACAAATTGCTCGCCGCTCTGAGTTTTTAGTATCTGGTTGGTATTTATGTGCTGGCAAAGTAGATGTGAAAGTGATGTGCAAGAGGTTTGCAATCATTCTACGGCCAATCAGTCGTTAGGTAATCATTCTATATCATTCTACTTTGGTTTGTGTTTGCAACCTCATTCTAATTAGCTTATGAGTTTGATGGTAACCAGGATCTTTCAAGCTGCAGTCGTTAGGTACCTCACCTATCTTCATCCCCACATCCTTTTTGGGCCACCAGTGGGCCGGAGGCTAGGGGGATCCCCATTTTGAGACAATCAGATACTTCTAATAAACTGATAACCATATAGTATGTATACATATATATATAATCATGTAATTACAACATCACGTATTTGGCATATCCCTTAATATATATATATATGATGTGTATACATATGTATCTATATATATATATGTGTGTGTGTTTATATCTAACCACGTAAGTACTACTTCGGATGCACCAAACAACACCATCTCTGTGGACATGCTTGACAAAATTATCGAACCAATATGGCTTAATTGTGTTGGTTTTTTTTGATGGCTTCAGAAGGTTTGCTGGGATCTACGGTGGATATACCCCATATATAAACTAGAATAACTAGCAGGTTCCACTTATATATGCCAATTATATAGTATAAGTGGGACTGGTCCACTAGATTGGACTGTTTTTGCTCGCGCACTAAACAACTATGGCAAAATAACTTAGTGCACTGGCAAAAATAATGTGTATATATATATATACCATATTATAACAAACATATATATATATATATATATACGTATATATATATATACGTGTATATATATATGTATATATATATACCCATAGTGGATTATGTATAAGCCATATTATATATATAGGAACTGTACCTGGTTATATATGTACTCCCACTCACAAAGTACCCTGCACCGATCCGGTTCTGGTCGATCTGAGGGATCTGCTTCGAAGCAGCACCGCTATGGAAAGCAAGGAAGTGCAACCAGCAACCTCCACGGCGGTTTCAACTGCCGTAAAAATGGTCAAAAAATGGGGCTGAAGATGTGATATATGTGATACCCCTCTGGTAATGACATTCACAGTTTGCGAACTTGAAAATGGCCCAGTCAAAATAATTGATTTGCCCATTAAAAACGCTAATGTGTGATTTTCCAGTTCGCTATGTGAATTTACCAGAGGGTATTTTCTGTGATGATAATCAAATGCCATAGCTGCCATGGTCACCATCCCCAAGTTTCAGGCCCGTTCTTTTGTGGTCAATGGGAGGGCTTAAAATCCTGGCGTCACTGACACCTGCTCACTAAGTCCTAGCCTCTGGTAACTTGACTAACATGGCCCATTTTTATGGGATGATTTGAATTGATTTAAGATGACTTAGCCATGAAGAATGATGTTCATAGCTATGTAAAATTATCAGATGGTAAATGTTTTGTGGTCAAATTCAATCTTAAAAGCCTGCAGATGCTGCGTTCACCATTCCGGTCCAAAATCACAGCAGAAACCCTGCTTTTCCCGCGCTTTCGGCGACGTTCAGAAGTTGTCACAAGAGCCAATTACGGCGTTGAAACAACCCTCGTCCTCAGCGGCTGAATCTTTGAATGGCAGCCAAGTTCGGGAAACTCGAACAGTAAAACAAGAGAGGAACTCCAAACTTTGACGGATGATGTTTACAGAAAAAAGAATCAAAAAAGGTCCATTCGGAATGCTGTTTCAACAAATAGTATGCTTGTGTTATATATAGTAATAGTATCTCTTTCAACCAGAAAGAAATTTGACACCGAAGTCATCCGTGAAGTCATGGGCTGCACTTTGATCAGCCGGGTCACTGGTGTTACAGCGGCTTCGATCATGATGGTCAATAGCTGTCCTGCTAAGTCCTCGGCTTAGCAAAGGGGAAAACTGTGAAAGTTATATAACATTATATAACTGTTCTGGACTCCCAACATCGTGAAGAAAAACACCAATTTATAGCGATGTTTGATGATTTTTGGGGCTTCGTCCTCAAATTCCAGTGAAGTCAACCGGTGACTTGGTCCCCAAAAAAAAAGTCCTGGAACTCCCGATGAACCTCCGGCCCAGATTGGGAAGCAGTAGCTGGTGCCCAGTGGTACACTACAGGTTGTTGAACAATGCCATGACCGCAAAGGTTTGGGTCCCTGAAGATGTCAAACTACACAAAAGATGTGCAGCAGTTCACCTCCGCCTTCTGATTTTTGGTCAATTTCTGGCAGGAAATGAGGACAGAAATCCACCCAGAGCCATGGCTTTCTTATGTATATGTTTTTTTCAAAGGGGGGATCCCCAAGTCACCATGGTTGTTTCAATACTCAAATGGTCATCCATGGCTTGCATGATGCAAGATGACTCAGGAAAACTCCATTTAGTTGGATATAAACCATAACTATTACCTATAGATCTATACAACTATATCCCATTACTAACTAAAATGGTCATAGCATGCCTTTCTCACCGCTGAACCCACTACCCCGCCGCATCAAGACTCCCATCGTGATGCCTTTTGACAGCTGCTGAGAGCAGCCTGAGAATTGCAGCAGCATAGCAACAAATGAACCCATTTGATTGTCAATTTCCCAGTATATTAGGCAAAACAATGGTTTAACTATGGTTTATGACAGGTAATGGAGGTTTCAATCATATTCGATGACTTTGTTCATAGTGGTTAATGGTGGTTAATAGTGGTTAATGGTGGCTAATAGTGGTTAATAGTGGATAACACCAGAAAAAGGTAAAAGTACTAATGTGAGTAAAACCACCCATGACTGGGAACGGTTGAAATACCACCTTTTTGTGGTGACCGGGGGATGGTAAACATGACACTGTTTTAGCCATCCATATTTTCTCAACCCGGGGTGTCCAATACTCCTGTTGCTCCCCTAGTGATGGTTGCTCCAACTCCCTGGCTGCTGCAACTGGCTTGCCATTGCTCATGAAAGCTGAAAAAATCTCGGGGAACTCCGTGTGCTCCATCTTTCCATAGCACGCTTTTTTCTCTATCTGGACATTACCATGTTTTGACATGGCGCAACATCTGAATGTTTCTCTCACTTTTTTTGTGGCCTTCAACACCAAAGCCATGCTTTAAGAAAGCTTTCATATGACTGGGACCATCTGTGAGATGGGATGAAAATCACCAGGGCTGCCACGGGGCACTGTAGCAGATGAGGTCCGGTTCCAGATGCATCTCCGGCATCTGCATCAGGAGCCATAGGGAGTTCTGCCACTTCCCACAGGTCAGAACTGCACCACAGGCCACCTAAAAGAAGGGTGGCCTTGGAGTTGTGGTGTCTAAATTGCTAAGGGGTACCATATTTGCATATCAATATTCTATACATGTATATATATATATGTGTGTGTGTACATGAGTATGTCTATATATATAAGTATATAGTGTGCGTGTATGTATATATATATATATGTATGCACATTATATATATATATGTACAGTAATTCATTGCTGTAGGGTAAGTATGTGAGATCCTTCCATCTGCTATAGACTCTAACGCCGAGTACATCCGGGCGGCCACGTCTGGCAAGAGCTGAGCAGCACACATCCTCATTCCAGGCCACGACCAACAGGTTGCTTTCACGGTGCAGAGAGTTGCAACGTTTACAGTTTGCTATTGAAAATGGTCCATAGACATAGTTGATTTACCCATCAAAAGTGGTGGTTTTCCAGTTCGTTTTTTGTAAGTTTACCAGAGGGTAAAAACGGGATATGTCATATAACTCAATGGCTCCGTATGCAGAAATGGTCTCCCAAATTTAAAAAAAAAAACACGTGGAAGGTTCATTCTTGCTTTTTCAGTTGTCACATTAAATCAACCCCACCATCAGTCAGGGCCATGTCCGGAGTTTGGCAATGTGCGGACCCCACATTCATTGGATCCGTAGTGTGTTTGATCCATTCATCTAACCTATTGTTCATCCCATAATTGGGCCTATAACTGGGGGTATAACTCACTGATTTTTTCGATTCGTGGGGTATAACGCACAGAGATCGCCAAGGGATGTCCTTGGCGAATTTGACGAGCATCTGTGAGAACAGCTGCAAAGCAAGACGCCACTGAAGATTCTTAGCACAGGAACCTGACCCAGGGAGGTCCAGGGTCCGGCGTCCGGTGAAGTGATGAGCTTTCGAAGTGGATTTGTTATGATTTCTTGTTTACCACTGATTTGGGATTTCCAAATATTCATGAAAAATGGATCAAGATAGAGGTTCCTACATCAAAAAGACAAGCCAGAAAACCATTCAGCTGTGCTACTCATCGCCGCACTATAGCTGATGACATCTGGTGACACTCGGCTGCAAGCCATGGACCTTGGACGAAGAACGCATTGGATCTAAATGGATTCACAAGAACATCAGAAACGCAACCAATTGGTGGTTTCCTAAACTGAGGTACCCCTGTTCATCATCCATTTTAAAAGGGATTTTCCCTGAAATCAACCATCCAGCTATTGGGGTCCCCCCATGTTCGGAAACCCCCATATAAACTGAAACGATTGGCTGGAGGCTTCACCCCCCGGGACTGCGGCCTGGACACCCAAAAAGTTGGAACCTGGAAATTGTTGAAGGAAAAATCATCGAACTAACATCCTGGAAATCCCCACGTTCGATCTTCTTGGGGATCCAATTAATCATTGAATCCAACGAAGCACAAGAAACCAAAGATGGGGAAATCATCCATGGGTATGTGGCTCTGCGCAGGAAATGCCAGCATCCAAACACATCCAAACAGCTCCCATGCTCTTCAGCACACCATAATACAACTTAAAATCTGACATGAAACCCCATGTCAAAGGTCATATCATGCTCCAGAATTCAAATCCAAGTGGATTGCAATCCCGAATAATCAAGAAAGGTAATCCCCAATGATCGTCCCTTTTTTTACTCAACAGGGGTGTCGAGACATGCCACTCCGTTCGGGATCCCGAAAAAGACATGTCGCTGAAAAAGGTGCAAGGTGAGCTCCCATCGCTTGCCTTTCTCACAAGCACCTGAAGCAGAATGAATTGGAGGTTTCCTTAAGTCCAGGGGGTACCCCCAAATCATCATCAATTTTAGTAGGATTTTCCATGAATAAACCAACCATTTTGGGGATCCCCCATTTATGGAAACCTGCATAGGGGTACTATGAATGATGGGGAAGTTGACGATTTGCGAAATGGTGAAAAGAACAACTCAATTGGGTGAACCAAAACAGGTGAATAGATAACATGCCTGGCCAATTGAACCCCAAAAAACTGAAAAGACTTGGATTTCACGGATAAAACTGGGCAAATGTATGACCAACAAGGGTTGGAAAAGCCATGAACCAGTTTGTCAGACCCCGTTCCATGATGCTGCTCGCCGCGATTGTTCGGAGCAGTCATCTTGTAGGAGGTACCCAGGATCCTATTATGAGTCATGATGGATGTTGACAATATGGGGGGTGTCCTAAAATACCCCCAAATCATCATCCCTTTTAGATTGGGGGTTTCCATGAAATACTGTAAATCGGAAAAGCTATTGGGGTACGAACATGACTATGGAAACCTCCATATACAATGCTTGAAATTGATAAAATGTGGATCACAGCATACTGGGGCCAAGCCCCAGCCGATCTGCAGTCGATCTTTCCGGAAAGTATTGGAAAGTATCATATCTATTCTATCATCGCAACAAACCACTTCATCAAGACCTTTCCGGGAAAAAAACAACAGTGACCCTCTGGTACATCAACATAGCTATTGAATAAAAGGCCATTGAATTTGTTGATTTACCTATCAAAATGGTGATTGTCCAGTTCGCAAACTCTTAGTTTACCAGAGGCTACCCAGGTAATGCCCTGTTCATCTCAGGCGCTGAGCACAGCATTGAAAGCAATGTCGTTGGCAGCAACTTTGCTTGTCGTCATCTGCTGGAAGAAGTGCACCGCCAGCTGCCACTGAAAGCATTTCTCACAAGAACTGATGATGGCACTGTAGCTAAACACATCCGCCTTGGAGCCATGGGTTTCTGCCGTCACGCTTTTTGTTGACGAGAGGCCAAGTAGACATGGTGTCCATGAAAGCTGGTGAATTCACCAACGAAGAAGTCAACTTAGATATACATACATAGATGTACATAGATATACATAGATATACATAGATATACATAGATATCCCTCAGTTTCTCTGGTTGGTGGTATACCTACCCCTCTGAAAAATATCAAAGTCAGATGGGATGATGAAATTCCCAATATATGGAAAAATAAAAAATGTTCCAAACCACCAATCAGTTCTGGGTAAAGTCAAAAAATGCTTCTGGATGACGATGACAATGACCCAATTTGGACACCCCCATTGTTTGACCACAATTCACCATGCCATCCACCGCTTCGGAAGCCCATTAGGATATACCCAATTTTCACACAGACCGAAGCTCGAAGCCCGATGCGATGGTTTTCTCAGTATCTTTGGACCCAGTGGACCAAGTTGCTAGCAGTTTTTGGTCCAAGATGGACTGAAAGAGTTCCAGAGCCATCTGCCACTGAAGTGCCTTCTCACAGGAGGTGATGCTACCTGAAATCCCGCAGTTTTTTCGTGAGAAATCTCATGGCGGTATGACTATGTAATTGCTTCTGATACATCTAGATAGAGAGAGAGAGATAGATAGATAGATAGATAGATTCGATAGATAGATAGAAAAGATAAGATAAGATAAGATTAGATTAGGTTAGATTAGATTAGGTTAGATTAGATAGAGATAGAGATAGAGATAGAGATAGAGATAGAGATAGATAGAGATAGATAGAGATAGATAGAGATAGATAGAGATAGATAGAGATAGATAGAGATAGATAGATAGGTAGATAGATAGGTAGATAGATAGATAGATACCTAGCTAGATAGCTAAATAGCTAGATAGCTAGATAGCTAGATAGCTAGATAGCTAGACAGCTAGATAGATAGATAGATAGATAGATAGATAGATAGATAGATAGATAGATAGATAGATAGATAGATAGATAGATAAGATAGATAAGATAGATAAGATAGATAAGATAGATAAGATAGATATGATAGATATGATAGATATGATAGATATGATAGATATGATAGATATGATAGATATGATAGATATGATAGATATGATAGATATGATAGATAGGATAGATATGATAGATATGATAGATATGATAGATATGATAGATAGGATAGATAGGATAGATAGGATAGATAGGATAGATAGGATAGATAGGATAGATAGGATAGATAGGATAGATAGATAGATAGATAGATAGATAGATAGATAGATAGATAGATAGATAGACAGATAGATAGATAGACAGACATAGATAGATAGATAGATAGATAGATAGGAAGAGAGAGATAGAGAGAGAGATACACACACATAATTATAACAGTAATAACAATAATAATTGTAACAATAACAATAAATAACAATAATATTACTATAGCATAGATATATATATATATATACATAGATATACATAGATATACATAGATGTATATAGATGTATATACATAGATATACAAAGATATACATAGATATACATAGATATACAAAGATATACATAGATATACATAGATATACATAGATGTATATACATAGATATACATAGATGTATATACATAGATATACATAGATGTATATACATAGATATACATAGATGTATATACATAGATATACATAGATGTATATACAGAGATATACATAATATACATAGATATACATAGATATACATAGATATACATAGATATACATAGATATACATAGATATACATAGGTATACATAGATATACATAGATATACATATACATATATATATATATGCCAGTACTGTGAATAAGCGTCAGACACAACACCTAAATACAGCTTGGCCATTTTAAAAGAAGCGCTTCAGTTTCAGGTTTCAGCTAAGCTACTGTTGAAGCTGAAGAGATCTGGTTGACTTTGCCTGCAGCTCAACTCTCTCATGAGCTCCAAAGTCAACCGCCACCTTGGGCCAACCCATCGACAAAAAGCCAGCCATCTAGTATGCTTCAGGAAACATCAGGCTGATGTGACCAGGAAAATATTAATAATTAAAAAAGAAAAACACGAACAATGAGAAGCGCCAACAACTTCGCAGAAGATCATGTTTAATATCATGTAATCTGATGTAATCTGATCTGAAAATTCAACAGGAATGCAGAAACTCGCCGCAGCCAGCCTAATGAACTAGCTGTAGCTAGTCAGTGAAACCTAAAACATGGCGATTGCCCAAACGTCGGGATCATGCAAGCTGGATCCGGCGAAAAAAACGGTGACACGGCTCGCACCTTGACCACTTAACTATGTCATTGATTTTGACAAATGTGGATCCAACGCTGTCTTTAAATGTCTTTAATGATGTTAACGGTTTTTTTTGACGGTCCATGGTTTCGAGATGAAGACCTTCAACTACCTGCACCATTACACTTCTGGGTCATGTTGAATCACTGCGCGTTTTTCTGTGGACCATTTTTCAACTGAACCATTAGGATCAACCAGGAGCTGGTCGCAACTGACTATATCCAGGGGTGTCCAAAAAGGTATCCCAAAATCATCCAAAATCCAACAGCTCTGCAGGATGGGGCCCCCCAGTTATAAGTTGGTTTATAAGTCCCAATTAGGTATAATTATCTAGTTCGTTATATCATAAACCATCGTTTTTTCAGCCGCCATATCTCAACTGAACGCTAGCGCGAGCGCGTTAAGGGGGCCCCATCCGTTGCTGTGTCCCACCTACAGCTTCGGGCAAACGAAGTCATCGTGGAGTTGTAGCTGATCACATTGGCTTCGAAGTCGTCTGTGTCTGAGGCGACGTTGAATGAAGTTTTTTTAAGGCCCCCAGTCATGGAGGTTTCAGTCATGGGGCTATCCCAAAATAGGATGGTTTATATGGGAAAATCCCAATCTCAAATGGATGATGAACAGGTACCCCCATGACTTAGGAAACCCTCATTTTTTGAAAAACAAAAGCAGCGCCGCGAATCACACGATTCATTGGATTCAATTTGATCACGATGACATCATCAGACATGATTTCTTTCACACGCCTGGAATTTACATGGGATCACATGCATTAGTCTATTTTGCCTTGGGGTTCTAAGCGAAGACGAATGGGCAATGGTCTAGACCCTTCAGAAGGGTAACCCGTTGCTCGTTAATCCGCCATTGGCGGAACCATGTTTTAGACATTCATGAGATGAGATAAGCCTCATAAACCATCATTAGCCATTATTTTCATCACTATAAATCTGTGTTCACCCCTATGAACCACTATTAATCACTATTGACCACCATTAACCACTATGAATCACTATTAACCACTATTAATCACTATTAGTCACTATTAACCACTATTAATCACACCAACCCCTTTTACTTTTAACCACTATCAACCACTATTAATCACTATTAACCAATATTAATCACTATTAACCACTATTAATAACTATTAATCACTATTAACCACTATTAATCACTATTATATAACCACTATTAATCACTATTAACCACTACTAATCACTATTAGTCACTATTAACCACCATTAATCACTATTAACCACTATTAATCACTATTATATAACCACTATTAATCACTATTGACCACTACCAATCACTATTAGTCACTATTAACCACCATTAATCACTATTAACCACTATTATTCACTATTAGCCACTATTAACCACTATTAATCACTACTATATAACCACTCTTAATCACTATTGACCACTACTAATCACTATTAGTCACTATTAACCACCATTAATCACTATTAACCGCTATTATTCACTATTAACCACTATTAATCACTATTAATCACTATTAACCACTATTAACCACTATTAATCACTATTAACCACTATTAATCACTATTAACCACTATTAACCACTATTCATCACGATTAACCACTATTAATCACTATTATATAACCACTATTAACCACTATTAACCACTATTAATCACACCAACCCCTTTTACTTTTAACCACTATCAATCACTATTAATCACTATTAACCACTATTAATCACTATTAACCACTATTAATCACTATTAACCACTATTAATCACTATTAATCACTATTAACCACTATTAATCACTATTAACCACTATTACAGTAACCACTATTAACCACTATTAACCGCTATTAATCACTATTAGCCACTATTAACCACTGTTAATCACTATTAACCACTATTAACCCCGACTAACCCCTATTAACCACTATTAACCCCGATTATATAACCCCTATTAACCACTATTAACCACTATGAACTACTATTAACCACTATTAATCACTATTAACCACTACTAACCACGATTAACCACTACTAATCACAATTAACCACTATTAACCTACACCCTTTTTCAGCAGTCCAGCTACATCTCAAGAACTGCAAGGATCGTTGCCACTGCTGCGCTCGTCCACATGCAGCAATGACTGCATTGCAGCTGATGACATTCGGAGTGATCAACACCTGGAATGGCACATGGGGAAACCTCAATTATCTATGAACATGATGGATGGTGATCATGGCTTAGAATCTTAGAACACGAGTTGAGTTGAGTGGAAAGAACGACCTTTGACTGGGAACTACACTAGGTCCACCGCTCAGAGGCGGCCTACATGGGAACTATACCATTTATGGATCCATTTATAATATGTGATGTAATATCTGGTATAAATTGATATATGATTTATAGTTATCAATGGGAATAAAAAAAGGATCCTAAAATGGAGGTACGCTACCATTTTTCAGGCCATATTTTGTTGGGATATTCCCTGAAATTAAGGCCTTATATAGGCCTTATATATGGTAGGTACCATCAATGTAGGTTCCTGAAATGGCACATGGAGGAACCTGACATTTTTGATGTAAAACCATTGAGAGGACTATAAACATCTGAGGACATTTCAGGACTATCTATCATTATCTATAATATTCTATAATTATAGTTCGGAAATAATTATTTATCAACACCTGAGATGTTTGATGTAAAACCAATGAGAGGAATATCACCATCTGAGGACTATCATTATCTTTTTTATAATTTCAATGTGGGGCCAATGAGATTTATCAACATGTGAGGACATTTTGGGACTATCATTATCTATAATCTTTTATAATTAGACTTCGGAAATGATAGATGGTGATCGTGGCTTAGAATCTTAGAACACTATGAGTTGGGTGGAAAGGTGGAAAGAACGACCTTTGACTCATTACCAGACGTAATAAAATGCGATTTCAACCAGTATCAACTACCACGTTCAATGAATTTCATGTATATGAAACCAAACTGGCAAAGGAAATACGTCACCATCAAAATTGAACGATCTTCAAAAATACCCAAAGCTACTTCATACTTCATACTCTTAAATATAACAAACATCTCCGAAAATTAGATCATTTATATAGATCAATAATCTCTGATCTAAATCTCTCTTTCAAGTCTCCAAACATTGATTGCCCACAGCAATCAGCTCCACAGCTTGCTCGGACATCATCTCATCATGTGCTCGAGGATTTTTTATTGTTTCCATTGCACCGTTGGTTTAGTGCATTAAAAAACCATGCAGAAAAGCAAAACCATGTTTTTGGGCATACTTTCTGGTGATCAACGCACTCAGTTCTCCTTCATACTTCTGAAAAGTGTCAAAGTTATAGCGTTTTCTCCACCATCAATGCTTGAAAATCAAACCAAGCAAATTCTCAGTGTGTTGTATCAGTGCAAAGACATCAGTGAAGTTGGGCAAACAGGAAAATGTATGCAGAAATTACGGATGAATGGCGAAGCAAATGTTTGCCTCCTTGAAAACAGAGGGGCTGACCCTCTTCCTATGCACACGGGCCATCTTTATTCCCCACAGAAAAACATGAGTGTGTCTGAAATTGGGCTATACCTGCGTTATGGTGAAAATCGTGATAATTCCGTGGAATTCGGGCTTTTCCTTTGAATTGTCAGACAAACCTACACCTAAATACACCTAGATCATCTACAGTACTTGGAAAAATTTCTGTAACCTGGTCACATAGCCACAAAATGCCACAAAAAGATAGGGTACCATAGATTAAGCTGGAAGATACTGTTACATTAAGGCACTTCACACATAGATTCGAAGAGCCAGACTGCGTCTCGCCACCATCTTGTGCCACACTTCTTGATGGCCACGGTATAGTCCTGCGACAGTTGGATTGCAGGGACCCATCTTCCTGATATCAAACACCCCCAAGAAACCATGATTAATCAGGGGAAACCACATATGTGGGACCATTCATTAAGGGTGTTTAATATTGCAGGAATGGGATTCATAGAGGCACTTACTTCGAGACATGGTTACAGTAACGGTTACAGTAACGGTTACAGTCATGGTGATGCTGATGCTGCTGGTGATAGTTCCAGTCGATCCCAGTTGGCACAGTTGGTATATCGATCACTAGCATTTTGGACTGGCAATCAGAGGGGCCACATTCGGCTGGTGCTGCTGCTATCATGAAATCCTGGGTAGCCGCGTTGAAACGGAAAAATCAGAAGCTTTGTTGTGGGCATGTTGAACGACAAAACAGCTACAGTACTTGATTCATCTTGCTTCTACTTTGTTTCACTTTGTTGAGAGCTTGCAGCTCCTTTTACCATCAGATCATTAGCCTTATGACATACTTATGACATACTTCCGTCAGATTCCCTTCCGTTTTTTCCGTTTTTCCCACTTCTTTTCACGGTTGTATCACGTTCCTTCGGATCCCCATAAGGGGACGGTGCAGGGGATTGGATCCCACATTCAGCGGAGAACCATGACTGACGTGAAAGTTCCCTCTCAAGCAAAAATGTTCAAGCCAATGATAAATCAACATGTGCTTCAGAATAGGTCTCAAAAAAATCCAATTTTGGCGAAGTTACGGGTTGATTTCCCTATGTTTCTCCTCCATGGCCCTATGGCCACCTATGCAACACCTCCAATCTCCGCCAGCCTGAATGGCAGTTGGCACCTGGCCATGTGGGTTTGAAAATTCAGGGAAAAATCCTGAAAAATCGTGTGGCTTATCATTGTTCTCCCCATAATATAAATAGCAATAGTTGGGGTATCCCCTATTTCAGACAGACCAATGCAACAGAAACCAGCTCTGGGTTGTGGGAAAGAGGATGGTGAAACACGTGCCTGTTCCCAAACCATTCGACTTTTAGGATGCAACTCTCATCGGCGTGTGAGTATGCTTTGGAATCGGGTCAAAAATCGGATGCTATTGCTGAACTACCTGAATCCCATCTTTTTTCGGGGCAGAAAGAAACTATAGAAAGACTTGAACAAATCCCAAGAAGCATCCACCAGACATCTTAAGCTGCGGCATGGGCATATCCTGTTTGTTGGTGATATCCCTTTGTCAAGTTAGGTATCCCGTCAAGTCCCAGGTTGTGAAGCCCCAGCCTGAAGATCTTTTAGGATTTTGAAGGCCAAGATCTGCTGCGGAGCGTCAAGTGATCTCAAGAAACTGCTGAGGACCAAAGGTTTCCTCAAGGCGTTGGAAAATGATGGAAAATGCAGCCGTGACATGCCGTGACCCAGGGAAAATGTTAATCAAACTTGGCCACACATTTCAACCTCAGGACATCGGGGTTAGGTACTGAAGCTTTGGGATCTGAAGTTTTCCCCTGGATTTGGTGCCTGGTTTTGGCAGCCATTTTTCGAAATCTCCCGGGACAGCACTATGTTTTGACCTCTCCTCTGTACCATCTGGTTATTTAACATAGCCATGGGAAATGGCCCATTTATAGATGGTTTACCTATTAAAAATGGTGATTTTCCATGGCTATGTTAAATAACCAGATGGTAAGTATTCCAAGAGCAAAGTGATAAAGTGACAATTGCCAGCATGCGTTGGAGTGGAAATTCAGCCTAAAGAGTACCACTGCATTTGTCTGCTTCTGCACACTGTTCTCAAAAACCTGCTGGTTCTGAACCATTCTACCAAAAAAAAACGATGGAGTTGTACAGTACACGCTTTTTTGGCGGATGGGGGTTCTTTTTCTGGGAAGATCAGCATGTGTTCGGCGAGAAAAAGAGCTCCACTGAAAAGGCGATCAAGACATCAAGTGCATAATTGTCATGCGAAAAATCCGTGCGAGCATCGCCCATACAAGGAAAATATCACCCCAGGAACCAAACCTGAGGGCATCTCACATAACAGACTAATGTCTATTACACTTCGAGTTTGTTGCTTTGGTGATCATCACAGACACCAAAATTAAGGGTGATCCCACAGAAAGTTTGCAAGCGTCTCCCGCACAGCATCGATTTGCTCCACCAGGTGCTGCATGCCCTACACTGGGCGATGCGGCTTCCGCAAGGTATCAAAAATTGATGAAAGACACAGAACGAAATGTGTATGATTATGATAGTACATGTTGAATTTCTCATAATTTCTCATATTTTTTAAAAATTTCTCATAATTTCTCTAGGTTCATCTTGTCTTCTTAGTTGAGAGTAAACTGAGAAAACCCTTCAAAGTTGCCACCGCCGATGTCGCCCTCGGCAACGCCATGCGGACCGTCGGACGTGTCACATCTGCTGTTTCCCTTGAGCCACGAGATCACGGATCTTCTGAGACCTCGGACACGGAAAAAAAACACCCAAAGCCTTTGTGAAATTTTGAGATATCATTTAAAAAAATGCTTAATATATCTTAATATTAATAGATATATAGATATATATATATATATAGATATATGAAAACATCCACCTCCCAACTCATCCAACTCCAAGATGATGTCCAAAATAATCTTGATATCAGGACATTTGGGAGAAAATTTTCCCATTACCCTCTGGTAAACTAACATAACTATAAAAACAAACATTTTTTTTATAGCTACATCAACTATTTCTATGGTCCATTTTCAATAGCAAACGGTTCGTTTACCAGAGGGTATATATGGAGGTTTCTTGAAATGGGGGTACCCCCAAATCATCTTCCATTTTAGTAGGATTTTCCATGATATAAACCAACCAGCGAGCTTGGGGATTCCCCATTCATGGAAACTCCTGTTTCATGCTTACGAACCATTATTAGCCACTAGTAATCACTTATTAAACATGAATGACTATTAATCACTATTAACCACTATTATTCATCATTCATATGAATGACTAACCACTATTAATCACTATTAGTTGCTGTTAATCACTATATATCAGGGAAGATCCAGGAAACATCTCTCCAAAACTCTCATCTTCCAAACCTTCTGTCGCCGGAGGTGACATACGTATACAATCATGTAATCATATGCATCATATGAAATAGAATTACATATGAACATATGAAATAATATGAAATAAATATGAAATAGAATGCGTCATCATCATATTGCATACAGAAGTGTATCGTATAGGTGCACGTATGTGTCGTACAGATTTATAGACGCATCCCCAGCATACGGATGTTGCTCATCTACAATCTGTTTAAAGTATCACAGATGAAACAAAACCTATGCAAAGAGCAGTCTACAATACATCATCAGATATACTGATAATATGATTATCGAAGCTTCTTTTACATACGAAACGTGTAATATAATGTATATAATATGTACATGTATCCAGAAGTATCTCAACAATTTAACAAACCTATTGCTTTTCGGGCACCGATCGGCGCCCCCGATTCGCGAGGCTTCCTCCTTTTCACGGCGAGGCCAGAGGGAGAAATCATGGTCCTTTCGGCCGCACAGAGTGAAACTTCGCAGTGGGCGTCTACTTCACAGCCTTGTCATCAATGGCCATTTCAGGAACCTACATTGATGGTACCTACCATATATAAGGCCTATTTTTCAGGCCTTAATTTCAGGGAATATACCCACAAAATATGGCCTGCAAAATGGTACTAACGTACCTCCATTGTAGATCCTTTTTTATTCCCAATATTGTCACGAGTTCCCAGGAATGATAAACCCCAAGATTGCTTCATTGCAGGGGTTCCACTTTATCTACAAGACAGTTCATCCTTTTTTGAGGATCTTTCCCTTGTTTCATCCGCTGGCATTGTCATCAAAATGGAAGGCAGTTGGGAGTTTCCTGTTGACCAGTGAAACAAGTGTTGTCTATATGAAGTTTAGCTTCAAGCCCCGAGGAAAACAATCCTTTTATGTACCAATAGAAGGACATGAATTGAAACCGATACATATGTGTATATATATAATTATATATATAATTATATGTATATATATATACACACATAATTATATATAATTATATAGTTATATATACATACATAAATAATGATTGATTGACTCACCAATCTGAAAGAGGTGGTCAATAAGTTTCACTTCATCCATGTCGTGCCATCCAGCCATAGGCCGGGCGAAAGTATCGCCTCTCATCTTTGTGCTTGCTCCTGCAAGCCAGAAATCCATGGAATCCATTTCTGCCAAAGGATGGAAAATAAATGTTATCTGGGTAAATTATAATATTTCACTAACCTGAATTAAGGCCATTTGGGCATGATTTCCCTTACTAAACATGATTTCCAGTGAGGTCGTAGTGAGGTCGTTATAATTTACCCAGATGTTATGCCATTAGAAACAATGGCTTCCTCTAGTCGAAAGATTCCGACAGTGGTGAGCAGCACCATGCAGCCATGCCGCATGACCCTCTGGTAATTTAACATAACTATGGAAAATCACCATGTTTAATGGGAAAATCCACTATAAATGGCCATGTTCAATAGCTATGTTAGTTTACCAGAGGGTATCTGTCTCTACCGGTGACCATGGAAAATCCATGATGATTCTCCATAGAAAACTGAAAAGGGATTTCCCAGCCACAGCGATTCCAAAAAAAACCAGCCGAACCTCCCAATACTTGCGTTGCTCCTCCCGTTTGCTGCGGCCCACCTGCACGGGTTTTTGTTATCAACCCATCGTTGGAAATCTTTCTTGGAATGTATATCTTGGGAATATCATAAAGGAGATCCCATCAATTTCGGAATGTTTTTGATCAAAAAACTTGGAGGATCATTTCGAATCGAAACTGCTTCGTAAGTGGAAAAAAAATATCCATTTAAATATACATATTTCTAAGATATGTATCAATGGGATAATCCACCATTTAAGGAGACTTACGCCAGGCTTACCACCAGTGGGATCCTTGGCAGGCCCAATGGCAATCTCTATATGGAGGTTTCCTGAAATAGAGCTACCCCCAAATCATCCATTCTAATAAGATCTTCCATTATAAACCATCCAGCTATTGGGGTACCCCATTTATGAAAACCCCCATATGGCAAACCATCTCCAGCTGGAAACGGGAAACAAGAACCAGCCGGTGAAGAAACCATCACATGAAAGATAAATGCAGATAGCCAATTGATTAATTATGGAGAATTCATGAGAATTCATCAACTTTCCTACTCTCAACTACACTCTATATATATATATACATACAATATATATATATATATATAACTCATTGTAACTCAACCATTTCACTGCCCATTCTGAACCACACCCCCCACCGGGTCATTGCCGTACTGCATCTTCCGTCGGGTCTTCTTCGCACGATACTTGGCCTTTTCGATCTGATCTTCCAGCAGACCCACCCAAGCCCAGGCGTCGTGCAAGCGCTGTTCCGCCGCAAAGGCTTGCAAGTCGTGCTGCAACGGCTTTCGAGCTGGCGCGAAGTGAGAAGCAAATGGCTGTAGGATGATCCAATAAAAAAAGTGTGGGATTGCAATGGTTTTGATTCTGTCAGGGAAAATGTCACAGAAAATTGGGGTGAAGGAACTCAAAAAGACCGATGCGAAAGCAAATTTCAAATTTGACATCCTCGTTTTTCCATGGGCGGTGCTTATCGGCTTATCCAAAAGACAAAAACTGCTATAGCCTCTGTCTTTTGCTATAGCCTCCGGTATCATCAAACATGGGAAGCTGTGAATTGAATTTTCTCATTGAGCTGAAAATAGCTGGGAAAATCAACGAACTACAAGGGTGATTGTCCAGCCATGTGACTGATTACAGCTTAATTCTCATGAATATCCCCAGCTTTTTTGGGTCAGTTCCATTAAAACCACCATAAAATCCTATTTAATCCCATTAAATTGTTATTTGGAACCAATAGTTGGTATGGTCTACTATTCCGATTTAGTGTTGATTTTCCCTGCGAACTAAACCTCCATTCCAGGAATTCCAGCCGACTGATGACACTGATCTGGAGGCTATCGTATTCCTATTTATATATATATATGTCCATTTGTACTTTCCCACTAGAACCTCGACTTATCATTGAGGACTTATCATTTGGCGAGGATTGATCATGATTTATATCCCTTCTTTTTTTCCCATTAAAAGCATTTAATTTAGGATTTATCATGGATTTATCAATGAAAATCTTGAAAATTCCGGCACCTCTGGTACCGTCCGCTGGTTCCCGCGAAAATGCCCGCACTGCCATCAGCGCTTGAAGGCAGCTGCGCCCGTGCGGCACCACCCGCGGCGCGTTCCGCCAGAGCCCGGCAGTTAGGCGGAGCATGGCCACTGAGGAGCTGGTCTGAAAATATGGGATGTCCTGTTTCAATGGCATTTCAATGGGGTTTTAATGGGATGTCAATATTTTAAATAGGAGTCAATGGGATTTTCATATAGTGCAATCGGATTTAGTGGGATTTAATGGGACTGAATGGGATTGAACGGGATATATATGACCAACTTAATGTGATGGGAGACATGACTAACAACATGATATTTGCTGGTGTCTGAAAATAGGTCAGAAAAAGAAGAAATGGAAAGTGATGATAATCCGTGATATAATCCGACTGTTTATCCAAACATAGGATTTGCTACAGTATCTGCCCTATCTTCAAACAAATCCATGTCAGTTTTTTCACTCACCTCTTCAGATAGCTGTATCTTCGGCCATGATGTGTTGAACTCTTGGTACCAGGGTGAACTCCTGGGCTTGTTCTCGACCGCTGCTGGACGCCATGGAAGTGTATCAAACATGGTCGCTGCAAACCCTACGTTTGACCGTGCCGGAAGTCAACTGAAGTTCAGAGAGGGTGGGGGATTTGATCCTTCATGAAGATAAGTGGACGCTAATAAACCAGTCAACATGTTTTGTCTTTTTTCGAATTGGAGACAAAATGTCAACATATGTCAACATGGAATCCCAACATGTCAAGGCCGCTCCTCATGCGAATGAATCAGCGCAACAGCAATCCAAATCTGCTCGAACTCAAGTTACGCATGGCATGGCAAGGCCTGCAAGACATGTTCCAACAAAATGGCCCATGCTGTCACCGACAAACCCTACAGTTTTTGCAGCCTGCGCAGCCCCAATCAACTTCGACCTTGGACAAAGGCGCCGGGGACGCTAAAAATGCTGCGGTCATAAGAGTTATTCGCAGGTATAATCATGGGATGTTAACCTCATAAGTTGGGCGCTATAACAGTTATAATCCCTACAACTGCGGTTATATCTGGAACTGCAGTAGGGGTTTATTGTGGTTCTTTTGAACTCGCGTACTTCCGAAGCTAGGGCGGAGATGACCGTCTAAATCCTTTGCACTAAACTGAAATCTAGATCTAATACCACCATGATTTTCATAATAATGTTACGGCAAGACCCTGAGGTTTGCCCAGACTCGCAACGAGCGTCCGGGCAAGCCAAGATGACGATGACGATGACGATGACGATGACGATGACGATGGCGATGGCGATGGCGATGGCGATGGCGATGGCGATGGCGAGGCGATGGCGATGACGATGACGATGACGATGACGATGACGATGACGATGACGATGATGATAATGAAGATGATGATGATGATGATGATGATGATGATATTTTGATTTTAATATCTTCTTGAAACCCTATAAGAAACCCTAATGACTGCATGGTTAATTGTTCCATGGGGCCCGTGGATTTTGATATTTTCTTGAAACCCTATAAGAAACCCTAATGACTGTATGGCTAATTGTTCCATGGCGCCGAGGGATTTTGATATCTTATGGAAACCCTATAAGAAACCCTATATAATGACTGTATGGTCAATTCATGTCAATTCCATATGATATGTAGAAGGGACATGTTCTGGTTATATGATATGTAGAAGCAACATGTTTTGGCTAACACCCGAGCAACATAATTGGACATAACATTCTTCCCGTTGTTTGACGTCATACAGAATTCCCTGGTATTTACATGTATTTATGCTATTCTGGGCTTGTGCAAACCTCGGGGTCTGTGTGTGGTTAGTTAGGGTCATAAACCACCCATATGGATGGATGGTATGTGCCACCCATAAAAATGGTAAATTTGGGGACTGCTTATAGCTTTGCTTTGCTCAGGGACGGCTCGCTGCTTCCGGATGCGCCAGGAATGCCGCGAAGACCACGGCTCTGGGCTGCAGGGGGCACCAGAAAGCAAGTGCCTTGGGCGTTCATCATGAGGTCATTCAACTGAACGTGAAAAATGTATGCACAATTCTGCACATGTGTGTCATACGCATTACGTTGATTCGCTGACATGTGGAAAAATGTGTACCCTATGGTAAGCCAACATAACTATGGGAAATCACCATTTTTAATGGGTAAATTCACTATAAATGCCCATGTTCAATAGATATGTTGAATTACCAGAGGGTATACTTCTATATCTATGTGTGTTAGTGCAACGATGAAAGTACGCGCAATGCGCGCTTTGTCCTGGGCAAGGATTTTGTGCAGTCGACATGCAAGAAGTTGCGAAAACATCCGCTGTCGTGATTCAGGGTAGGAAATTTTCAGGTTGAGGTTTTTTGTTGATCGATACTTGTGTTTTTTTTGGATTGCCGTGGTTTATTTGATTCCGGATCAAAAACAGTGGGCCGGTGCAGGACTTGAGAACTGGGAAAATCCCTCAGCCATGGGGCCATGGTGGATTTGTCCAGCCACGTTTCTTAGTGGCCGGCCTTGACATGTCTTGACCGACATGTTGCGTGTAACCCAAGATGAATTTGGCTTCAGCCTTTTCCCGAAACAAATTAAAAGGTGTACGTCCATATGTATATATATATATACTGTACAATGTGTATACACACATGACTCAATATATATATATATATACACATATGTATACATATATATATTTACATATACATATACATATACATATACATATACATATACATATACATATACATATACATATATAATATACACGTATGTATATATATATATATGTATATATATATATTCCGAAGATGTCCATCTTAGGCCTGGACTCAAAGCCCCTAAGAGGAGGCACAGGCACGACACCTGGGGCCTGCAGCCATTAGCATAGCTGGTTACAACAATTTGATTTACAAGTACATAATAATACCATAATAATACAGTAGGTATAAATATTTAGAAATATAGTTGGAATTAGAAAGTATATATATTAAGCATGGTTATAGACTTCTAAACCACCATATGTTGGGATATGGGACCCCTCTATAGCGAAATATATCCACAAACAGTTCACTGGAACTGCACTTCCAAGTACTCAGAATTTCTCAGAATCAGATTCTGAAGGTAAGTGGCCAAGAACCATCATCGAACCATCATCTATCCAAGGAGGTTATTCAATGTAGCGAACTGGAAAATCACTGTCTTTCATACATCATCATGTTTATTATCTAGAAATGGGCCATGGCTTCCAGTTCGCAAAGCTCTGGAAGATCCCATCAAACTGTCAGCCTGGCCATGGCGTCCGCGACCTGGTAGCCATTTTCCAGCAAAGAATCGAACAAGTCATGGGCAATTCTCCATAGCTATGTTACCAGAGGGGTCCCAAAATGGGACACATCAAGAAATGCCAAGGTTGGCCATTTATTGGCCATTAAGAAAAAATGATCCAGCTGGAAAAATGAAGGTTGCCAACTAAGTGGGAAGAAATGGAAAAATGATGATCATCCACTGATCATCCACTGATTTCCACTGATTTTTGGGCTGGATCCCTCACACCAAAACTGAGAAAACTCACTGGGCCTTCGGCCCGTCCACGGCTGCGGATGGGATCCCAACGCTGGAGCCGAGGGAACAATTTGGGCCGTTGCGAAGGGCCATGGATGGCCATGGATGGCCATGGTAAAAGATGTTAAGAGACAGATCTGTAGGATGATCAAAATGGGGAGTATACCCCAAGTCATGGCAGGTCATGGCAGTTTTTTTTGGCAGGTCATGTTGGGTACTGAACATGGAGATGAGCAACTATGATAAACCAGTGGATGGAATGGAGTAGCCAATTTTCGGACAAAGCCACATAAAATGTCAAGCCAATATGGCCGCCAAGACCCAAAAACTATCCCCAGTGGCTCAAAAGAAATGGAAGGTATCACCGGTATAACTCCCAAAAAAAATTAGGTTTATGATTGGGCTTACCACAGTAAGATCATATCAATAGAATCTTTGAAGTTGGTAGATTATCGAACCAAATGGGCCGCTTTCCACTTTCTGGAGGGTATTTCAATTATATGGAGGTTTCCTAAAATGAAGGTACCCCTGTTCATCATCCATTTTAGATTGGGATTTTCCATTGTAAACTATCCAGCTATTGGCCAATACCTGAATCTTCAAAGGGGCAAAAAATTCTGCCCCACCTGGATTCTTGCCCGTTTGAAGGATTTCTGCACGTGTGATTAAAAATGCCCGAATTTGCACGTTTGGGTTTGCGTGCCCTGCCCATCGTCGGTATGCCCTGGCAGGAATTGCTGTTTGCGCCCGTTTGATGGTTTTTGCGCCCGTTTGATGTTTTTTGCGCCCGTTTGACAGGTTTTTGCGCCCGTTTTGCGCACGAGTTTGGCACATTTTTTGTGTTAATAGTATAAAAAAATGTTATTCTGCTTCTTTTGCACGAGACAAACCGTTTCAGCGTAAAGAGGTACAAATCACCAAAAAGTGTACAATGAGCATTTGTACCCAAAATTTTGGGTACGAACGAAGGTCCGGGGGGGTACCGCTATTTAGGGAAACTCCATATAGATGTGTTTTTGTGACAATCTCTATCTGGTGATATTATCATTTGGATACCCAATACCCTCTTATTCTGGATTGACTACCCACCCACTTTGTGAATTCGTTCCACGTAGATCTCATGGTTGACATCAATCCCAGTGATCTGTAGTAAACTGGGCCTACCTCGGTCTAAAATGGTGGATTGTTTCAACTTGAATTCTGAATGGTCAAAACCCGCAAGGTCGTTTCATGAAATACTGGTTGGTTCGTAGGGCAAATTCCCAGTTCACGGATAGTGATGATATTGTTCCCGGATAGTACAATCCACGCTCACCCATCGATCAACCATCATTTATCGATGTATATCCACATATATCTCCGTAGTTTGATGCTTAAAACATGTTAAAACACTATTGTTCATGACAAACTAATCATCAACCAGAGGTGTCGCTACCACAGCTGACTTGGCACTGGAGGTTTCCAAAGTCATGGGGGGGTACCCCAAGCTCGCTGGATGGTAAAATTTCATGGAAAATCCATCAAGAAACGGATGATTGGGTGGCCAACGGTGTGTTAGGCAACCACCATATAGAGACCTTTGATGATTAAAACCTGAAGGAAAGCAACGGCAGTCTCTTCGGCCGCAACCACAAGGCGTGTACTTCTTGTACAGAAAAATATTCATCAAAACATACAGTATGTGGATTGCGGTCATCCATAACGGAAATCAAAACAAATGATTTCTGTGAATCCCTTATGAAAATTGATGGATTGATTATTCCCACCCGCCAATCTGGCTGAATGTAATCCAACTTAGTTAAGTATCGCACACTTTTTTGACCACAACTCAACTTCCACCCATTCCCGCAAGGTGGTACTCCCAAGCTAAATTGACGCAAATGATTAACTGGGTTCACTAGGTTTTATGGGGAACTAACTATAGTTAATGGGTGTAATTACTATAGTTGATAGAAGTTGATAGATGTTAATAGATGTTAACGGATGTTAATAGATGTTCATAGGTTTATAAACCAACATAACTTGGGGGGCACAATCTTGCAGCTCCCCTCTCCCCAGTCCTATCACCTTTGGTGCGCGACGCGATGGCTTTCGACACCATCGCAGGTTCTGCTTGGACCACCTGCGCAAGCCGGAAAGTTTGAAACATTTTGGAACGGGAAAGGGGGTCGACTCTTTTTAGAACAACCCTTTTTCACAGGAGCCAAAAACATTCCAAAAATTGCTTCAAAAACCCATGGGTTTTCCCAGAAAGAACTGCCATGAAATCGGATGTGTCGCTCCAGGCTCTCGCCAAAAGCGGTGGGGGAAATCCTCTGAAATCGAGGCTTTTCCGGCCCATGGAGCTGCCAGAGGTTTTTCAAAGGTACCTACCATTGTAGAAACGGGGCGGAGAACCACAGAACTGGAAACTTCTAGTGTAGAACCATGCATTTTCGAGGGATTGTAATTTTGGGAAAAATCCATGTCTTTCAAAGGGCCTTTCTATATTTCAAGATTCTGCTTGAGCTGTCCTCAGTGTACTTTTTTCCAATGGCAAAATGAGGCCCCAGCGTTCTTCCCGTTATGGATGCGACCCCTGCAGCAGGCACCTGCTGCAATTCCTGAAAAAGAGACCTAGGCTGAGTGGATCAGGGTCATCATTGTGACGGACCCTTCTCTCTTTCCCTCTCGTCCTTCTTACTATTCTTGCTCATGGTTTCTTTTTCCTTCTTCTTCCTGCCTCTTCTTCCTACTTTTTCTTCCTTCTTCTTCCTTCTTCCCACACGGTGGTGCCCATAGTTAGCTAAGTTGGTTTATAAGGCCAATAACTATGGTCTATAGGTGATATATCGAACTAGTTAATGGGATTACAACCCATTTATAACTCGGGGGGCACCTTCTTCCTACGATGGTTGGTAGATACTGATATGGCTATGATGTTTGATGGCGGTGTTTAATTGTTATAAACCAACATATAACTAGGAGGGGCCACCTTGCACCTACCAGGAGCTGTCAGCATCCCTCAACTGCGGCGTGCCATGGCGCCGCAGTTGAAGCCGTGGACCCAGTAAAACCACAAGCGAATACCAAAAGCGAACCAGTTATAGTGTTATAGTGGAGATATATATATATATAATATATATATATATATATACATATACAATATATACATAACAACTAGACTATATACACAAACATATCAATAGATATGATATGTATTTTTCATACCAACGGTGGACCACCTGCAAATGGACTTTCCCTGGAATTCGCACCACCTGCAACGTCTACGTCCAGTTTTCGTATCCCAAAAGCCCTGACGAGTTTCTCACATTGCCCAAATCCATCCTGAAATCTCTGGTCTTTTTATCGTTTTTACATAACAGAAAACTGCCAATCGCTACCCTGTCAATACTGGAACGGCCAAATATCCGCCTTTTGTGAACTTTTCGGCATCATTTTGGAAGCCACCAGCCATTTCGAAGGCATCATCAGTTTTTCGGAAAGCAGCCAAACATAATTACATATCTATGTATAGTATATGTATATATATATATAATATATATATGTATAATTATATATATATACTGTACATCTTCATATTGTGTTCATATTTAAAGGATTTTACAGGTATAGAGTACGGTATCCCCCCTGAGGCCCCAGCTCATTGGACTCGGAATGCACCAAGCGGGGCTCCTTCTCGTGCAAGGCCTTGCCCAGTTCGTTAGCTAAGTTGGTGAACATAAGTCCAATAACTATGGTCTATAGGTGATATATCGAACTAGTTAATGGGATTATAACATATTATAACCCATTTATTAACTCGGGGGGCACCTTCTTCCTACGATGGTTGGTAGATACTGATATGGCTATGATGTTTGATGGCGGTGTTTAATTGTTATAAACCAACATATAACTAGGAGGGGCCACCTTGCACTATAAACGGAAAAAAACATGCGGAGAATCATCAAAAACGCATTCCATTTAGATGGCAGGGTTCCAGAATCACAAGGGTTCACCATGGTTCACCGACTCAACACCTCCGCATAGAAGCCATGTTGGCAACTTGAAAAATTGCTACAGCGACACGGTGTACACGTTCCAGAATCCGGTTCCGCATCACCCCGGTCTCTGGTTGAAATCTGGTCGCTGATTTGAGAAATCTGGTCGCTGATTCGTGGTGTTGGATTCGGAAGTTTTTCCCCATGGCCTATTCCCACTGAGGTTTTGATCAATAAAAATCGGAGACGTTTTGTTAGGCCTATCGGCCCCCACTTGATTTTAGGCCTATCCCACATGTTCTTGTCTCCTTTTTGGGACATACATGAAACCACCTGATCATACCGGCGGCCTTCTGCAGCATGGCCCCCTGAAAGGCGAGTTGCTGGCTGCTGGTTGACCAGGGGCTGTTGGGTGAATCATCCCCAAGAGTGGCGGCATGGGATGTTTTTTTTACCCCCACGTTTGGGATGTTAATAGTCATGATGGTTTAAGTATGGTTTATGGTATATAGATATAACTATAGATAATGGGGGTTATACTGGTTCATAAACCAACTTATAACTGGGGGGGGGCAATTGGGATGTTAATAATCCCATCACCCATTCAAATTTGGCACACCCCAATTGCATGGTCCCAATGGAATGTGGAAATTCCCAACAAAAAAACATGGTCTCGTTTAGGGGGTGTTTAATATTAGGGGGAAGGGATTCGTTGTGGATATAGTTAATTTTGAGGGACAACACGACTACCCGACTAACCCATGACAACAAGTCAACCAAAGGTTCATGCAGGCACCTACTTGGGGTGCAATCGGTACTCTCCCGAAAACTAACATGTTACAAAAAAAAAACAATAACCCTATCATTAATTATGATTTTTCACAACCACTTATTGATGAAACTATACTGCCCCTCCAAGTAAACGCACGCGCGCACACACACACACACACACACGTTTTCCATGAAGATGAACAGTTCCACCGCCAGAATTTGCTGATTTTGCTGCACATTTTTCAGCTGATCTTGAACTGTCGAGCAGTCACCACCAGAATCTGAAGCCCAGAAACTACCTTGTTCCCTCCGCAACACCATACAACGAATGCCTGTTCTGTTGCAGTCATTTTTGGTTGTTGCACCACAGCAGTCAGGCAATCTCCTTCTTGTATTCCTGCAGCTTGCAAAGACTCCATTGGGTTAGTCAGGACATTTCCACCGCCAAGGAACCCCTTTCCGAGAGATCTTTGCGCCTGAAGTTTCAAGTCCCCAACTTTGTAGTGTTCGGGGAGCGACAGAGTCCCAACCACTCGGGAACGAGACGTTTATTCTTATCACAAGCATGACGACAATTCGAATCAAAAATAGTCAAATGCCTTCAGATGCAACAACATTTGAGAAGGGATCAAGACTAAGGGTCACAAAGGCGGTCATGATGCAAAAGTTCTCGCTATGTAGTTCGCTATATCGCTTTACATCAAAATTGCATTATCGCTTTAAGTAGTTCACCAGGAGTTCTCATTTAAACTGGGTAAGTGATAATATTTCTCTAACCTGAATTGAGGTCATTTGGGGATGATTTCCCTTAGCTTATTTTCACCATGATTCCAGTGAGAACAGGCGGTTTTGTGGCGAGGCCGTCGATGGGACCTTATTTTAAGGCGTTTTAGTGATGTTTGTTGAGCCCATTACATCCCAAAAAAGGTACCCTTCCTGCCAGGTCCAACATCGGCTGAAAACCCAGGTACCATTGAGTTTGTATCATTCCATATGTTCCATGATACTGGTATCTGTACATATTATGTATATTTATTTATTTATTTGTTTATTTATTCATTTGTTTATATATTTATTTATATATTTATTTATTTATTTATTTAACATATATACATATTTACATATATATATATATATATATATATACATATACACCTACATTTGGGTCATTTTTGGGGTCAATGTTGGTAAATATCCCAGCACCATGGAACACGTGAGGGATAACAAATGCTACAAAAGTCAAACATGCGGTCGAAACAAAGATCTTAGTGGGTTTGTCGAGTGTCTAGGTGGATAACTGTTCACCCGGCTTCAGTCATGGAGGTGCACTCTTCTGTTTCACGGTTTCAATTGGGGACCATCCAATTGGATAGCAGGAAAAACCCATCTAAGGGTTTCATGCGAATTATGCCTGCATCCAAGAGCTCATAGTCAACGGTTTCGAGTAATAAGTGAGCAGTGTTCAAAATCCTTCTATCATTCCATTGAATCCTGGTTGTTTTTTTTCGGGATTCCCCGTTCCTGGATTTTTAAGTAATCCCCATTGGGTAGTATCATCCCCGAACTAATCATCAACCCTGCCATGGCTCGTGTCCAACTGGAGCTTTACGAAGCCCTGGGGGTACCCCCGGATCCAGTCATGGAACCACCCAGCCTGGCGCAGCAGCACCCTGCCGCCATCTCGAGCCACAATTTGCAGTGCTGTGAGTTGGTGCACCAGGTATGTTGCTTTATAACCCCTATCAAGGATAACACAGACATATATATATCTATCTATCTATCTACTCTAAACCCAAGTTGAAATTGGAGTTATGTTCACCAATCAGTTTGTATAACATATATCTACTCTAAACCCAAGTGAAATTGGGGTTATGTTCACCAATCAGTTTGTATAACATATATCTACTCTAAACCCAAGTGAAATTGGAGTTATGTTCACCAATCAGTAAGTATAGCATATATCTACAAAAAAATACCCAAGTGAAATTGGGGTTATGTTCACCAATCAGTTTGTATAACATATATCTACAAAAAATACCCAAGTGAAATTGGAGCTATGTTCACCAATCAGTAAGTATAGCATATATCTACAAAAAAATACCCAAGTGAAATTGGAGTTATGTTCACCAATCAGTAAGTATAACGTATATCTACAAAAAATACCCAAGTGAAATTGGAGCTATGTTCACCAATTAGTAAGTATAACATATATTTACCAAAAAAAAAACGTGAAATTGGAGTTATGCTCACCAATCAGAAAGTATAACATATATCTACAAAAAATACCCAAGTAAAAGTGGAGTTATGTTCACCAATCAGTAAGTATAACATATGCCATTTATCTACAACAAATACCCAAGTGAAATTGGAGCTATGTTTACCAATCAGTAAGTATAACATATATCTACAAAAAAACAATCAAAATGGAAGTTATGTTCACCAATCAGTAAGTATAATATATATATATAACAATCAAAATTGAAGTTATGTTCACCAATCAGTAAGCATAACATATATCCACCAAAAAACAATCAAATTAAGTGTTGCTCACCAATCAGTAAGTATAACATATATCTACAAGAAATACCCAAGTGAAATTGGAGCTATGTTCACCAATTAGTAAGTATAACATATATTTACAAAAAAAAAAAAAAACGTGAAATTGGAGTTATGCTCACCAATCAGAAAGTATAACATATATCTACTCTAAACCCAAGTGAAATTGGAGCTATGTTCACCAATCAGTAAGTATAAATATATCTACCCTAAACCGGAGTGAATTTGGAGTTATGTTCACCAATCAGTAACTATAACATGTATCTTCGAAAATAAAACAAGTAAGATAAAATTGGAGTTATGTTCACCAATCAGTACGTATAACATATACTGTATGTACAAAAATACCCAATTGAAATTGGAGTTATGTTCACCAATCAGTAAGTATAACATATATCTACAAAAAATACCCAAGTGAAAGTGGAGTTATGTTCGCCAATCAGTAAGTATAACATATGTCATTTATCTACAACAAATATCCAAGTGAAATTGGAGCTATGTTTACCTTTACCAATCAGTAAGTATAACATATATCTACAAAAAAAACAATCAAAATTGAAGTTATGTTCACCAATCAGTAAGTATAACATATATCTACTCTAGACCAAAGTGAAATTGGAGTTATGTTCACCAATTTAACTAACGAGCTGGGGCACCACCTCGCGACTATGATAACTATGGCCTGCAAAGGGCCTGAACTCGTGGGGCTGTGGAACGACCGCACTGCTGTATGCTTTTCAAGGCTTTAACATGGCAAATGTTGCAGAAGCCAACATGTTGTTTGACATTGTTCAGTTGTCCTTTTTGGTTTTGGGAGAAGACATGCCTCGAAAATTCTGTGATTCCTGGAAAGCATGGGAAATAGTCACACTGTTTCTACCCAAAAGTTTGAGACCATTCCAACTTTTGAGAGCTTTGGGCCATTGGGGACTTGCTCAACACCGGGCTCTTCGCGACCCAACTGCCGGGGTTCCATTCTGTGTCACATTTCTGACCATTCCCCAACGATTTTTTTTACAATCCCCGAACTACCCTCTGGTAAACTGTTACATAACTATGGGAAATCACCACGTTAAATTGGTAAATCAACAAACTAAATGGCCATTTTCAATAGCAAACTGTTAGTTTACCGGAGGATAATCTATAATTACCAACCAACATGGCTATATTTCACAGCTGTCTATGGTCTTATTGTTGTTTCACTATGTTGCTTCTGCTTCCTCTTGTTTTTATTGTCTCTCTTGATGGTGTTCATGATGGGAATGATTGGAATGATGTTCGGGCGGTTGTTTTAGTTGTCGAGTTGTCATTGTGCTTGCACTTCTAGCTGTGGGTGTGTTTGCCCCTCATGCGGCTATTGCATGCAAGATCAGAATGTTAAAATCAATGCCAAGCTGTTGATAATTATTGCAGTCCAGATGGAAGACTATCCGTTTTGCTTAGGGGTTCTTTATCTTTACTGCGGGGCTCTTTGAGGTTTGCTTAGAAAATTCTTAGCGATTGTTCATGGAAGGCCTAGGGTTTTTCTGGTGGTTCTTTAGTAGGGTTCATTTTGGGTATGTTTAGGGTGTGCTTGGGTTTTTTTGATGGTTGTTTAAGGGTTCTTCAGGGTCTGCTCAGGATGTGTTTGGGCGTTGTCTCAGGTTTCTTCAGGGGTTGTTTACGCTACATTTGGGGTTGTATAGGGTTTGTATAGGGTTTGCATAGAAGTTTTGTCGTCCCTACGCAGCTCTGCACAGGTGCAGGACCCATGGAAGATCTGCTGGCTCCGACATCTAAGATTGTCTGTTGAAACCACCATAGCGGCCTTTTCCCAGCTCCCCAGCTCTCGCTCCAGTTGGCTCAGTCGATTGCTGCACCTCAGTGGCAAGTTTCATCAGCGGGAATGTCTAAACACCCATTGAGAAAGACTGCACTAAGCAACCACCGGATTCACAAAAACAAAGCAGCCCTGTCTTCTCTACTCTCCAAGACTCTACTAGACCCGATGTTTCTCTTCTCTTGTTTACTCTTCTCGTTTCTAACTCTCTTCCTCGCTACTCACTCTACTCTTCTCTACTCTTGGCTATATCATATACCCTTTCTCCTCATTTCTTAAATCCCTAGAGCCCATAAGTTTTTTTCCTAAACTCCTTTGGTAAGTGCAGGCATGCATCAGAACAGAAATGATGTCATGGCTGTTCTGGGCTTAGGCAACCCCAAGAGCCAGACCCAGACCCTACAACGTCCACAGCCCAGTCCCTGATTTTTATACCGTAAATCTGCCCTTCAAGATGAGCTTTTGCTTCAAACCATCCCAAGAAATGTGGGCAACCCAATGCCATAAACGACTGGGGATCGTTGAAATCTCACAAAAAAACAAAATGGCGATGACTTGGGGACGGTTTGTGGCATGAGGTAAATCCCACATTCATGCATTTGGGTTCATTTTCCCACACATACAAGCAGGCATAGGTCATTCATTCATGGATCATTCCTCGAATGGGGCTACCCCAAAATCATTGAAACCTATGATGATTTGGAGATGCCCCAATTTTAAGAAACCAAATCTGAATCCTGATAGGTCAGAATTCTGGGTCAACATCCCAAGACCCCTCTACGGCAGGCGCCTGATTCTCAGGCCAAAATACACCCATTTTTTGCCCTTTAAGGAGCACAAAATTGAAACATAAACCCTAGATGGACTAGCGATTCCTGGTGAAGTGGTTTATTAAACCCACCAAAAACATCAAAATAAAATCAATGTACTAACTACAGGATGGGGCCCCTCAGCTATAAGTTGGTTTATTAACCCCATGAAAACTATAGTTGTATCTACTATAAACCATAGTTTTTTCGCCACAACCATATCTCAACTGAACGCGAACTCGACTTGGTGCCCCATCCTGTAGTTCAGTGAAGGCTCAAGTGGGTTTCTAAAATCTCCATGTAGGCCCAGCCCACTCCATCGCCCATCCCAAGTTGGTGCCCAACAAGGGACCACTCGGTCAACTCCACCATTCATCGAGTTCCATGTATGACCAAAGTGTACTATATACTCTATATACGTATGTATATATATATACTTTATATACATATATATATATACACTATGTAAATATATATACTCTATATATATACTAAATATATACTATATATACTATATATACTATATATACTATATATACTATATATACTATATATACTATATATACTATATATACTATATATACTATATATATATACTATATATATACTATATATATACTATATATATACTATATATATACTATATATATATATACTATATATATACACTATATATATACTATATATATACTATATATATTATATTATATATATACTATATATACTATATATACTATATATATACTATATATATACTATATATATACTATATATATACTATATATATACACTATATATATACTATGTATGCTATATATATATACTATATATATACTATACATATACTATAGATATACTAGCTATATACTAGATATATACTATATATATACTACATATATACTATATATATACTATATATGTACTATATATATATACTATATATGTACTATATATATACTATATATAGTATATATATACTATATATAGTATATATACTATATATATAATGTATATATGTACATATGTATACTATAATATATATATATATATGTATATACAATATTTATATATGTATACTATATATATTATATTATATATATACTGTATATACCATATATTTACTATCTATATGCTAAATATACTATATTTACTATATCTATATATATATACTATGTATGCTATATATATATACTATATAGGCTTTATATATATACACTGTTTGTATGTATATATATATACAGTATATACACATCATCTCTCAATTTTTTTGGGGGAAACTAATCACTATGTAAACTGACCCATGTTCAAGCATGATGATTTGTTTTTCCCTGAGCCCCAACACCTCATTTTTCGACCAACGAGGCTCCTGAAACCACCGTCTGGTGGCGGCCGTCCTTCAAAAAAACGGATGGTGAGGATGGCGCAAAGAGCACTGCCTGTGGTTTTCAAAGATCAGCAATGGTGATTTCCATAAATGGGGGTACCCCCAAATGGATGGTTTATAATGGAAAATGCCATGAAAATTGATGATTTGGGGGTACCCCTATTTCAGGAAACCTGCAAATAGGCCCTGTCAATCATGGAACCAGCAAGGGCCGTGTTCAACAACCAATGGGCGGCCAGTGCCCTTCACCTTTCTGGTGGGCTACTTCAATGCCGCGATAATGGGCAGCAGTGAATGGCAGAAAACAGGCACAGAATTTGTTCAGTCTGCCAAACCAAAGAATTACGGCGGTACAGCTACAAAGAATTACGGCGGTACAGCGTGCGACCGAGCCATTTCAGTTGGAAAGGAAAGATACATACATATATGTGTGTGCGCATGTACTTACCTATTTATACCACATTTAAAAAAAATGTCATGAGTGTGTACGTACATGTTGCGCCAGTATGAAGTATATGTGTGCGTATACTGTACAAACATATATAAATATACACTGCAGTTTATATGTTACTACATTGTGTGTCGTATGTGTCTTATGTAGTGCCTTGTCTATTAACTTATACTGTGCACAGCAAATATTCTCTTACATGTTGCTTATTGTACTATGTATTGTATCATTAATGTATATACGTGTACTTCCTATCGATGTATACATATTGTGATACATACATACATACATACATACTTGCATTACATTACATTACACTACATTACATTACATTATATAACATTACATTACATTACATTACATTACATACATACATTACATACATACATACATACATACATGCATACATACATACATACATAACATTACATTACATTCATTCCATTACATTACATTACATTACATTGCACTACATTACATAACATAACACTACATTACATTTGCATTACATTACATTACGTTGCATTGCATTGCATTACATAACATTACATTACATTACATACATACATTACATTGCATACATTACATACATACCATACATTACATACATTACACTACACTACACTACACTACACTACGCTACACTACATTACATTACATACATACATACATTACATTACACCATCACATACAGTACATACAGTACATACATTACATACATTACATACATACACATTAAATTACATTACATTTCATTTCATTACAGAAAATGCATTACATACATACATACATACATACACACATACATACATACATACATTACACACATACATACATTACATTACATACATTACATACATTACATACATTACATACATTACATACATACATACATACACACATACATACATACATACTTGCATTACATTACACTACACTACATTACATTACATTATATAACATTACATTACATTACATTACATACATTACATACATACATACATGCATACATACATACATAACATTACATTACATTCATTACATTACATTACATTACATTGCACTACATTACATTACATTGCATTGCATTGCATTACATAACATTACATTACATTACATTTACATTGCATTACATAACATAACATTACATTACATTTACATTACATTGCATACATTACATACACACCATACATTACATACATTGCATACATACATGCATTACATGCATTGCATACATTACATACATTACATACATTACATACATTACATACATACATACATACATACATACACTACATACACTACATACATTACATACATACATACATACATACATACATACATACATACATGCATGCATAAATACATACATTACATTACATTACATTGCATTACATTACATTACATTGCATTGCATACATACATACATTACATACATTACATACATACACAACATACATAAAATATACCTACATACATACATACATACAAACATACCTACATAGGTACATACCATACATACCATACATACCATACATACCATACATACCATACATACCATACATACCATACATACCATACATACCATACAGACATACATACATACATACATACACTCATACATTCATACATACATACATTACATACATTACATACATTACATACACTACATACATTACATACATTGCATAAATTACATACATTACATACATTACATACATTACATACATTACATACATTACATACAGACATACATTATATACATTGCATTAATACATTACATTACATTACATACATACATACTTACATTGCATTGCATTACATTTACATTACATTACATTACCTTACATTAGGTTACATTACATCACATCACATCACATTACATTACATTACGTTACATTAAATTTTATTACATTCATGCAAACATTACATACATTACATACATTCATATGTACAACATACATACATACATACATTACATACATTACATACATTACATACATTACATACATTACATACTTACATACATACATACATACATTACATACATTACATGCATTACATACATTACATACATTACATACAACATACATTACATACATTACATACATTACCATAACATACATACATTACATACATTACATACATTACATACATTGCATACATTACATACATTACATACAATACAATACATTACAATACATTACATACACTACATACATACATTACATACATACATACATACATACATACATACATACATACATACATACATACATGGAGACAGGAAAGGAACAGGGAGGACGGACATGCACAGGCAGACGAGACATACATTACATACATACATTACATACATACATTACATTACATACATACATACATACATACATACCATTACATACATACATACATACATACCATTACATACATACATACATACATACATTACATTACATACATACATGCATGCATACATACATACATACATACAATACATACAATGCATACAATATATTTCATTTCATTACATTTCATTACATTACATTGCATTAAATTACAAACATACATTACATACATACATACACTACATTACATTCACAACACATTACATTACATACATTAAATTACATTGCATTAAATTACATACATACATACATTACATACATACATACATACATACGCACATACATACATACGCATGCATACATGCATACATGCATACATGCATACATGTTACATTACATTACATTACATTGCATTACATTTCATTACATACATACATACATTACATTCATACATACATTACATACATTACATACATTACATACATACATACATACATACATACCATACATTACATACATACATACATACATTATATACATACATACATACATACATACATACATACATACATACGTACATACATACATACATACATCCATGCATGCATGCATGCATGCATGCATACATACACACATACATACATACATACATACATTACACCACACTACATTACACTACATCATATCACATCACAAACACTACATTACATTACATTACGTGCAAGACATACATAACATACATAACATACAAAACAGCCATAGCATACATTACATTACATTACATTACATTACAGTACATTACATGACATTACAATATTTTTACATTACATTACATGACGTTACATTACATTACGTTACATTACATACATTGCATACATTACATACATTACATACATACATACATTACATTACATTGCATTGCATTACATTACATAACATTACATTACTTTTACATTACATTACATGCATTACATACGTACATACATTACATACACTGCATACATACATACATTACATACATTGCATACATTACATGCATTACATACATACATACATACATACATACATACATACATTACATTACATACATACATACATACATTACATTCACAACACATTACATTACATTACATTACATTACATTACATACATACATTACATTACTTTTACATTACATTACATTACATTACATACATACATACATACACTCATACACACATACATACATACATACATACATACCATTACATACATACATACATACATACATACATACAATACATACAATGCATACAATGCATACAATGCATACAATATATTTCATTTCATTTCATTACATTACATTACATTGCATTAAATTACAAACATACATTACATACATACATACACTACATTACATTCACAACACATTACATTACATACATTAAATTACATTACATTACATACATACATTACATACATACATACATGGATACATGCATACATGCATACATGCATACATTACATACATACACTACATACATACATTACATACATACATTACAGTCATATTACATTACATTGCATTGCATTGCATTACATTACATTACATACATACTTACTTACATACTTACATACATACTTACATACTTACATACTTACATTCTTACATACTTACATACTTTACATCAACTTATATCACATTGATTACATTACATTACACTACACTACATTACATTACATACAATACATGCAATACCTACAATACATACAATACATACAATAAGTACAATACATACATTAGATACAATAGATACAATACATACAATACATACAATACATACAATACATACAATGCATACAATACATGCAATACATACAAAACACACAATACATACAATACATAGAATACATACAATACATACAATACATAATATACATACATTACATTCAATACATACAATACATACAATACATCCAATACATACAATGCATACAATACATTTCATTTCATTTCATTACGTTACGTTACAAGCCGTTACATTGCATTAAATTACAAACATACATTACATACATACATACATACATACATACATACATACATACACTCATACATACATACATACATGCATGCATGCATACATACATACATACACGACATTACATTTTATTACATTACATTACATTACATTACATTACATTACATTCACAACACATTACACAACATACAGTACATCACATCACATCACATCACATCACATCACATTACATTACATTACATACATTGCATTACATTTTATTAAATTACATTACACTACATTACTTTTCATAACATTACATTATGTTACCATGCATGCATACATACATACATTACATACATTACATTCATTACATACATTACATACATTACATACATTACATACATTACATTACATTACATACATTGCATTACATTACATTAAATTACATTACATACATTACATACAGTACATACATTACATACATTACATACATTACATACATTACATACATTACATACATTACATACATTACATACATTACATGCATTACATGCATTACATTACACACATTACATTCACTACATTACATTGCATTACAATACACTACATTACACTGCATTACATTACATACGTATATAGTGTGCGTGCGTGTGCTATATATACTATACCGTATACTAAATATGTGTTGTGCGAATAGTTTGTGTATGTTTGTTGCATGTAATGTGTCCTAAAGCATGTGTATTTATATATATATACATATTGCTTGCTATGTATGGCTGCATGGTGATACATATTTTTTAGGAAAATTGATATGTACATATTTACAATGTGTGTGATATGTGTATGTTTATACCTATATGCCTATATATGGCATTGCTCTACATATTTGTGTGCTATATGTACATTGTTTCTTTGTAAATGTAGGTACATTGTCACATTTATTGTTGGTATTTGAGGTGTATGGCGTTACACCTAATACTCTTTATATAGCCTTACATTTAGCCATATATATCGAGCACTTTGTAGCATTATAACTATCGCACTGTGTGGTCTATACATGTTGTGCTCGCATTATACATATTTGGTAGCGCATGCAAAATGGTACTATGTGTTGCAACGTCGAGATATATATATATATGTGTGTGTGTGCGTGTGTCTATGCTGATGCATATTGTATGTGTATCATGTATCTATGATGTTGTACCATGTAAATCTATGAGCCTGTATTATGTATCGTTTTATGTTTTGTTATCATGTCATCTACATACATATATATATATATACCTATGGATATGCTAGTGTGCATGTGTATATATATATGTATATATATTGTCTTGCCAAATATATATAAATATCATATCACATGATCGAAGGAAGTTCAAAAGTCAAACTTCCGACAATATGGACAGATGGAAAAGCAGAGGTGGGAAGAGTCAAAGAAGAGAAAGGAAGAAGAAAGACGATCAGAGAAAAGAAAGAAGTCGCAAAATAATGTTTTTCCAATGTTTTGTGGCTCCGGAGGGTCGAAACGTAAGCTCGTTAAAGTGGCGGGCGCGAAGCCATCTGACATTCGGACCGCTTTTGGAAGTTGAGATGTCGAAAAAGTGCGCTCGACTGCGGCGAGAAGCATATTTCGAAGTCAAAACGTAGAAAACCACCATTCTGGGAGCATTTTTGGAAGCGCTAAGCACATGTGGAAATGAAAACGGCAAAACACGACAGCCTCGGAGCACTTCTTGAAGTCGAGAGGTTGAAAAATCGCATGTCGTTTTGGCGCGAGGCACATTTTCAAGTCAAAATGGTAAAAACAAACCATGTCCACACCACTTTTGCAGGCGTCGTTTTTCGTCGCTGGGGCAATGGGTTCTGCACCTTGTCAAAAGTGAGCCAAACGTGTGGGTTTTGCAAGACCTCCAAAAACGATGGAAGGCGTGGGACGTTTGAAGAGGATCTGCAAAGATGCATGTCGCGTAGATAGCAGTCGCAGTACAAGAGACGTATCCATCCGACAGGTTAGGAGGTCCCAGATTTCCTGAGAGGGACTGCACTTTGGAGCATCAGATCTTCAGGTTTGCTAAGATGATTTGCGTGACAGGTGCAGGCATGACCTGGCCCCACTTTTTCGTGGCAGGCGCAATACTTTAGACATAATCATATGCACAAAACGCATTGGAACGAAACCCTCAGCTCCGCACTCAGCTTTCCATTTTTTAAAAGGAAGTCTGGCAGGATTGTGTCGTTTTTGAACAACTTTAAAAATGGAGGACGTCTAGCAAAATTTCGTCGCTTTGGAGCTGTGAACTTTCATTTTTTGAAGACGTCTCGCAGAATTGCTTCGTTTTTGATGTTGCCAACTTCAAAAATGGAGGAAGTCTTGCCGAAGTTTGTCGCTTTGGAGCTGTGAACTTTCTTTTTTTGAAGAGGTCTCGCAGAATTGCTTCGGCTTTGATGTTGTCAACTTCAAAAATGGAGGCGGTCTAGCAAAAATTTGTCGCTTTGGAGCTGTGAACTTTCATTTTTTGAAGACGTCTCGCGGAATTGCTTCGGTTTTGATGTTGTCAACTTCAAAAATGGAGGAAGTCTCGCCGAAGTTTGTCGCTTTGGAGCTGTGAACTGTCTTTTGTTGAAGAAATCTCGCAGACTTGCTTCGGTTTTTCAAAAATGGAGGAAGCCTCGCCGCTTTTTGTCGCTTTGGAGCTGCGAACTCCATTTTTTGAAGAAGTCTCGCAAAATTGCTTCCTTCCAGATAGAGAGATGGATGGATGGATGGATGGATGGATGGATGGACGGACGGACGGACGGATGGATGGATGGATTGATGGATGGATGAGATATAGAGAGAGAAAATGAGATGGAGATGGAGATAGTAACAGGGATAAAGAAAGGGAGAGATATAGCGACAGAGAAAAAGAAGGATACACAGCTTGCAAGGGATTCGCAGGGAAACAGATAAATGGATAGATAGGTAGATTAGGTTAGGTTACTCCCCTTCCCATAGAATTATGTAATATATATATATACATAATGATATATACACATACATACATATATATATATTGCAACGCCGGGAAAAAAAGGAAACATACCCAGGATTCAAAACTCTGGAAACGGGAGGACCGTAAACTGCAGAAAACACATGAAGAAAACTTGGGAAAATTAGCATTTCCTTCAGACACACTTGAGAAGGATATCCAAAAAAAACTTAACGAATACAAAACCTCTGGAAACCGGAGGGGTGAACATTGATTTTCTTCCGGAATTCCGTTGAAAAAGTCACCCCGCGAGTAGCAAACCTTGTTGATTTTCTACAATGTGGATGACAACCCAGGGCAAAACAAACATGAAATCGAAGCTTGCACTTTCTAATCTGTTGTGTTTGCACGCTATTCTCAAGGAATCCTTCCACCATTCAAGATTTCTCGGCTTCTTTTCCACCCCCCATCCTGGCCCACCCCTAAAATCTCAGTTTGTACCACCAAATTCCCCTGTTGTTTTCTCCCCCTTCAGATTCTCTTGATGAAAAAGGCAACACTGTACCACCTAATTCCCTTGTTGTCTTGCGTTAATGCCGCCACATGGAACTTCTCTATCTTCTGTATCTCAATGGTGTAGTCAAGGTTTTGTTGTCCCAACAGTCTCCCACTTTAGTTTCATGTGATATAAGTCGACACTGTACTGCCCACTTCCTGTCCTCTTGTGTTGTTGTTGAGGGGAAAACTATGAATTACATTGAATTTTTCTGCGCGCAGGCCCCAAAAGGCACCCGGACAGATTTGCCAAGAAAATGTCAACTTGTGAGCTTCTCTAAACGAAGATTTTTAAAAGGAAAAAAATCACCCCCCCAAACATGAAATTGGCCACTCAATCAGAGGACGGAACATAGAAGAAGAGCCCGCCCAGTACCACTTGACCTAGCTCCCCTTCTTTTATGCTGTTGATGCCAATACTTCATTTGATGAACAGTCAACACTGCACAACCCGTTTCCCCTGTTGTTTCGTGCTGAGGCCAGCATGTCTAACTTTTCTATTTTCTGTATCTCACTGGTGTGCCCACGGTTTTTTTGTTGTCCTAACCTTCTCCCCCTTCAGTTTCTTTTGGTGAAAAAGCAGTACTGTACCACCTAATTTCCATGGTTGTTTTGTGTTGATGCCACCACATGGAGCTTTTATGGAGCTTTTCTACCTTCTGTATCTCAATGGTGTGGTCAGGATTTTGTTGTCCTACCAGTCTCCCGCTTTAGTTTCATGTGATATAAATCAACACTGTACTGCCCACTTCCTGTCCTCTTGTATTGTTGTTGTTGTTGTTGTTGTTGTTGTTGTTGTTGCTGTTGCTGTTGCTGTTGCTGTTGCTGTTGCTGTTGCTGTTGCTGTTGCTGCTGTTCCTGTTGCTGCTGTTGTTGTTGTTGAGGCTGAGGGGGAACAATGGATTACATTGAATTTTCTGCACGCAGGCCCCAAAAGGCACCCGGACAGATTTGCCAAGAAAATGTCAACTTTTGAGCTTCTCTAAACAAAGACTTTTAAAAGGAAAAATTCGCCCCCCCAAACATGAAACCGGCTACTCAATCAGAGGACGGAGCATAAAAGAATCTGGGCGCCCTCCTATCCAGAAGAGCCCGCCCAGTACCACCTAACTCCCCTTCGTTCATAGTGTTGGTTCCAATACTTCAGGTGATGAACAATCAACACTGCACAACCCGTTTCCCCTGTTGTTTCGTGCTGAGGCCAGCATGTCTAACTTTTCTATCTTCTGTATCTCACTGGTGTGCCCACGGTTTTTTTGTTGTCCTAACCTTCTCCCCCTTCAGTTTCTTTTGGTGAAAAAGCAGTACTGTACCACCTAATTTCCATGGTTGTTTTGTGTTGATGCCACCACATGGAGCTTTTATGGAGCTTTTCTACCTTCTGTATCTCAATGGTGTGGTCAGGATTTTGTTGTCCTACCAGTCTCCCGCTTTAGTTTCATGTGACATAAATCAACACTGTACTGTCGGCTTCCTGTTCTCTTATGTTGTTGCTGAAGGGGAAACGATGAATTACATCGAATATATTACATGCAGGCCCCAAAAGGCACCCGGACAGATTTACCAAGAAAATGTCAACTTTTGAGCTTCTCTAGACGAAGACTTTTAAAAGGAAAAGCCAACCCCCAAAACATGAAATCCTCCACTCAATCAGAGGACGGAACATAGAAGACGAGCCCGCCCAGTACCACTTGACCTAGCTCCCCTTCTTCTTTCATTGTTGCTGCCAATACTTCATGTGATGAACAATCAACACTGCACAACCCGTTTCCCCTGTTGTTTTGTGCTGATGCCAGCATGTCTAGCTTTTCTATTTTTTGTATCTCACTGGTGTGCTCAGGGTTTTTTGTTGTCCTAACCTTCTCCCCCTTCAGATTCTCTTGATGAAAAAGGCAACACTGTACCACCTAATTCCCTTGTTGTCTTGCGTTAATGTCGCCACATGGAACTTCTCTATCTTCTGGTATCTCAATGGTGTGGTCAAGGTTTTGTTGTCCCAACAGTCTCCCACTTTAGTTTCATGTGATATAAATCAATATTGTATTGCCCACTTCCTGTCCTCTTGTGTTGCTGTTGAGGGGGAAACTTGAATTACATTGAATGTTTCTGCACGCAGGCCCCAAAAGGCACCCGGACAGATTTGCCAAGAAAATGTCAACTTTTGAGCTTCTCTAAACGAAGACTTTTAAAAGGAAAAAAACACCCCCCCAAACATGAAATCGGCCACTCAATCAGAGGACGGAACATAGAAGAAGAGCCCGCCCCTAACTCGCCTTCGTTTATATTGTTGATTCCAATACTGCATGCGATGAACAATCAACACTGCACAACCCGTTTCCCCTGCTGTTTTGTGCTGATGCCAGCATGTCTAACTTTTCTATCTTCTGTATCCCCATGCTATTTGCCCTGTTTCGTGCCCAAACGGTCCAAGTTTGAAATATCTTGCTTTAAATTCGACTGACCGTTTCGACTTCAATTCTACTGGCCGTTTCGACTTCGGCGCCGAAGCGGAAAAGCTGTTTATCTTCTTTTGGAACACTATATATACCGCTATAATGCTTCCTTTCTGCGACCAAACTAAAGGTGCACATGGGCAACAGAAGCCGGTGAATAGTATGAACCATGCGCGCCACAATGCGAAGCACGCATGCTCTGGAAGTGGCGCTTGGCGCTGGAGATAAAATCTTATGCAGATTTGCCAGTATCAACCGGGTTGCAGGTTACGGCTACATCCGTCGATATACCTTAACCATTCCACCCTGCTTACATGCACAAGAAGTGGTGCCGCAAAATCGACGCCAAGCGTCAATGGCACGGGGGGAGGCCCTTTACTTCGTAAAGCAAAACTCAAGGTAGCCCCACCGGAGCTACCTTTCGTGAAATCAGAGCCTCAACCACCTTTCGATCCATCAGTTCGCTCTGCCATCCATGCGTCACAACAACCAAACTTCCGCCACCGCCTTGTGCGATAGTCATATCATATTAGAACATTTGATCAAATCAGATGATCAAAGCGTATCATGTGTTTCTATATCTGCATACATATCATGTTTCTATGTATGATTATGTATGTGTAGTGTATCTGTTTCTGTTGGAAAGCCCTCGTTCCATACCCTTTCTCGAAACGGCTCCGCGGCCCGCTGGACCTGCCACAAATTTGGTTGACTCCAGGGGAGGGAGCCAAGTCCAGCACGCCTTGAGGAAAACAACGTTCTATTGTTGATGGTGAAAAATCCTGCACCACTTGATAGCTGGTTTATCCCATGATTTATGTATGCAATTTCAACCAAACAAAATCCAGTGGTGCAGGATTTCGCAACCATCAGTATCATCGTTCAAGTTCCTGAGCTCGCCATAACATTTGTCATGATGCTTGAAAAACTCCTGGTTGGTGGTGCAGCCTCACATGACGGTGCCTCGTGTTTGCGACTGATAGCGCCAGGCATCACCAACCAGTACCCCTTTCGGCTTGTCGCCGCAAAATAAGTCTTGGTGGCAAACATGCCCAGCGTAGCAGCACATGGAAAGGTAGAAATTTCTTCCGCATTTTCTTCGGTGACTTTTCTGTTTCAAAATCATGATTCACGCCACCATCTTGCCTCACAGTCTCATTCAGAAAAGAGCCGAAAGAAATCGTGATATTTTGTCCCCACGCCACGAACTACTAGATATACAGAGCAAAATCGACCACATCATAGTACATCCCAAATATTGCATGAAGCCTTTATGTTAAGGATGCTTCTGAAGATGACCGCCTTACGTCTCCGTTTCACTAGACCAGACATTCAGAAAGACCTACATCAACCACCAACATACTGCCGCCTAGAGAGCTTCGGGATGTTTGTGTTGTTTTGTTTTCAATGGCCGAATTGAATTTGGACACGTGCTCATAATAGACCATGACATTGAATAAGTTGAACATAATATCTTATGTGCATATATATATATATATACAGGGTGTGTATATAATTATACCCACAGACGCCGTGTGTTGCCCAGACATTAACATTGAGAATGTCATGCTGTCGAATATATGATAGGAGAGATTGCAGAAAATACTGCGTATACGCAGCGTTTTCCAGTTTAGGATTCAAAGTTTTCAGAGCCTAGGTTTTAGGGTTTGGGGTTTTAGGGTCTAAAGCTCATTATGATTGAGAGATATTATGCGATGCAACATATATATTTGTTTACATCCCACCCGCCCAAGGTTCCCTTTTCATTAGTGCCATACACCTTTTCATTCATTCAGCTGCTGCTTGCCGCACAACTTTCCCCGTCCCAAACAACGAAGGCCGAGGGGAAAGCCTGTCCCACAAGCTTTTAACCCTTCAGGGCAGCCCCAAAAAGGCGCCTCCCCCAAAACGGCTGTTTCCCAATGATCCCAGAAGGCACTTTTAATTGCAGGGCTCCAAGCCACCAAAGTCCCAAAATGTGGCTCCAAAAGGTTCCTGGCCAGGATTTGGCCCAAAAAGGTTGTTTCCCAATGATCCCAGACGGCGCTTTCAATTGCCGGCTGGCAAGCCACCAAAGTCCCAAAATCTGGCTCCAAAAGGCCCCTGGCCAGGATGTGGCCCAACACGGCTGTTTCCCAATGATCCCAGAAGGCGCTTTCAATTGCCGGCGTGCAAGCCACCAAAGTCCCACAATCTGGGTTTTGACCCTCAACCCTTGGAAAATGCAGGTTTTGGACCCTAAAACCTTCCCAAAGGATGGATTTAGCAGCGAAAACGAAGGGTTTTGACCCTAAACCCTTGAAAAATGCAGGTTTTGGACCCTAAAACCTTCCCAAAGGATGGATTTAGCAGCGAAAACGAAGGGTTTTGACCCTAAACCCTTGAAAAATGCAGGTTTTGGACCCTAAAACCTTCCAAAAAGATGGATTTAGCAGCTCAAACCAAGGGTTTTGACCCTAAACCCTTGAAGAATGCAGGTTTTGGACCCTTGGTAATTCAAAATCGGACTAAGCACCCATTAGGGATTAAATATACATATGATATATAGGTTTAGGATGGTTTAGGGTTTTAGGGTTTGGGGTTTTAGGGTGTAGGATGGTTTAGGGTTTTAGGGTTTAGGGTTCGTCGTCTGGGAAATCTCAAAACACTGGCCCTGCGCAGATGTTTGAGCATGTTGAAGGATAATGTTTAAACATGTTTAAACATGTTTAAACATGTTTAAACATGTTTAAACGCAATTTGAACCTTCCGAGCAACACACAGCGCCTGGCCGTAATTATATTATATATATATATACACGGATATAGGTTAACATGAGGTGACATGGCATGGCATCGCATGTCATTGCATTGCATGGAGTAATTGCATTACATACACTACATACAGGACAGTACATACAATACATACAGGACATACAGTACATACATACAGTACATGTATATATATATATATATATATGTATATATATATATGTATATAATATTATATATACATATATACATATGTATATATAAATATGTGTGTACCTACACGTACATATGTGCACATAATATACACATGTATACTTTATACACGCAAAAAAGAGCATCCCAACAGAATCTTCTGTGGTTCAGGAACAAATCCATCAAGAGTGTTAATCATCTCCTGGTTATGGGTCCATTTGGGGTCATTCTATTCATATCGGTACCCCCAAATCCTCCGGATTTTCTATGAAACAAACCATCCAGCTATTGACGGACCCTCATGACTTAGGAAACCCCCATATCTTCCCAACGCGGTTGCAAGAAACCTCTGCCTCCTTGGATACCTTGGATGCCTGCGAAACTGGTCTTGAAAGACGGAGCAGGAAGGTGCGTGCAAAGCGCATCACAACGCAACTGGAACTGGCCACGGTCACGGTTGAGTCACGATTCAGCCAAGTTTCGTTTGTTGGTTTAGAAGTTCTGGATATAGTATAGGACTTATAGGTATAATTAATATAGATATATCTACTATATCTTCCAGAAAAACCCAGGTCAAATTGGAGTTTTTTTCACCGACATACACTCCTTAACCAATGTGGTAATTTTCAATGCCACCGTCCCAGTCACCCATGGGGGTCTCACAATGACTGTGGTGAAAGTGGCACTGGGACCACTTTTTCTATGCCAATCCCGTGGAATCCTGCGAAATCAATTAATACTATGGATGGGCCAGTGAAATCCTGCACCAATTGATGGTTGATAGATGGTAAACATCCCATTAATTCTAGGGTTTCAACCAAGGTGGTGCAGGATTTCGCAACCATCCACCGTATCTCCAGGTCTGAAAAAATAGCCAGTGCTCCATTGGTTATTGAAGCAGGTTGACATTTTGTCAGGGGCCGTTGTAGTCGGAAATGCCCCCGGGAATTCTTCGGCCAACGCCCCCAAAGGATGATGCCCCATAGTTAGACAAGTTCGTGAACATATTTCACTATTTTCACTTGGGTTTACGATACATAAATCGAACTTGGGGAAAAAAAGGACCCAATTGGGGACATGGACATGCTAATTTTTCATAAAGTGATAAACGATTGGAAATTCTTTGGGCAAACACCTTGTCCAAACCAACTGTCACAAATGTCACTTAAAATTCATAAAACATTACATCTTAGGATACTCCCTCAGTCACAGACCATTCAAAGCCCAACCAAAAAAAGTTCATTCTGAATGTGGTTTTATCATGTTTTGTACGGTCTTGTGTCGATTTCTGTTCTCCATCGGCACCAAGGGAGTGGAAGCATTGAATCTTCCAATCCGCCTTCCCACTCTTTGCTTGAAATTCAGCAGGCTATTTACAGAATTGCCCAGACACCTGCCCCGGTGATGAAGAGGACAGCTTAGCTCCTCGCTTCGGGATCTATAAATCAGTGGGTACCAAAACATGGCCTACCCGGAGCAGAAACAGAAACTGGTGTCTTTTTAGAGTCAACCGTAGCATCAGTAGATTTCGTGTATGCTTCAATTTGGTGTCTTTTTCCAGGAACAAAATCGGTCGCCCAGGGCCCCCAGGGTAGGTAAGAACCAAGGCTAAGAACCTCTTTCTGAATGGGATAGTCACCCCAGGTAGCATCTACTTGGAAGATAAATTCATGTTGCAAGTGGTAAATTCTGTTGGTTATCAGCCTGTTGTACATGGTGAAAAACGGAAGAATCAGGGGTTTCCTAAAAGGGCCCCCAAATCATCATAATCATCCATTTTAGATTGGGATCCATGAAATAAACCATCCAACTATTGACGGACCCCCATGACTTAGGAAACCTCCATATCTTCCCATGTTTTTTGCTTTTCTCAAGACCATGTCCATTTCTAGGATCCACATATATCATCATTATATCCACATTGTCAGTTCTCTTGAACCAATCCATCAGGCCGCATCCAGTCATAGACCATGACTGGTCGACTGGGCCTGGGGATCCAGCAAAAATCCTTGACAAAAGGCAGAACCTATCATTCACCTGGCGGCGGGTTGAAAAAGGTGATTCATTACGCGGCAAAGATCAGGGTCTATAGTCTTCTAGGGTTTTTTCTATTGTTTTTTACGGGTTTTTGGTTGGAAATCGTCCATTCGACGAATTTTGGGAAATGGTAAAATCCTGCAGACAAGTTTTCTGCGATTCACTGGTGGGTTTCACCCACGTAGCCCAGCTTTCATTGGTACCGCGGGATGTTCAAAAAGGGGTCAAAATGGGTCGATTCTCTTCGTTGTCCGACAGACTTCAGACTTGTCTGAGATTTAATAAAAGAATAGATAACAGTCTCAAACAATCTTGGTTGTTATATATAGTTCCCCGCAGAACCTAATAATTTTTTTCGCACGGTTTTAACACATGTTTCATCAGCAATTCCAACCGCCTTGCAGGGGATGGATGGTACACTAGGTGTGGCCCCTTGCCACGCGTACGACACAAAAATTGTTTCATGGCTCGTTTCACAATAATTTGCGGCGACAACCCTTCGCAGACTTCGTGGGGGTCTGTGGAAAAGAAGAGCCGTTTCGTGCAAGAAAACGCAGGCTCCGGGCAAACATCTGGATCTGTGTGTATAGTTCATATATGTGTTTGTCCGAAAATGGTGTACCCAGTTTCATCCATTGGACCATCCTCATTTTCCCCATAAAATAACTCTTTTGGGGTATTATGGATCGGGAAAGCCCGCATGTGCTATCCCATTCCTACGCACCTGCTCGATCTAGATCCACAGTCCTTGGCAATTGCGGGATTGATTTTTTGATGGATAGAGGAAAAAAAACTCAAATTCAAACTATAATGGTTGACTGATAAAAATGCAAAATCACTATAAAACTTTTGCAATCGAATTGGGGTCTCAGGATCTAGATCATGGGTCATAGATCATCCAAATTTAAGTTTGATTTAATGGGTCCCTTCATGCTCTCGGTAAGTTTCCTGAAAATAATAGAAATTATTTGCCAGCAGTTGTTTTCACAATTTTCAAAGTTTTCCCCTTATTATTTCAATATAAAACTTACTAAAACTTCACTATTGACCTTAAATGGCGAACTGGATTGAAATGGTGGTCTTGGACCTCAACAACAATAAAAGATGCATACAAAATCAATGTGAAACATATATGTAATTTTTTTAGTAGATACTTTAGTCCTGATTAAGGTGTCTCTTCAGGCAGCAAATTGTGTTTGACCTTGGTTGAATATAATTTCAAAGAAAGGCGCCTATCAGTGAACTTCTTCGCCAAGCGCATTTTAATTGATGTTCGTATTGGGGCGACGCTACAGATTGGACATGATTGGACAATTGACTTCTTAGATTTCTTAGTGAAGGAATTTGATTCTTATTAGTATTATTAGGAACCTCTTCGGCAAGCACATGTTGATTTACGTTCGTATGTCGATATTGTTGATTAACTTTGCATGGCTTTGGTCCAAGTGCTGCTTTCAGATTCCAGGTCCGGGTGTGCGCGGACATCTCCTGTATAACAAATGTCGCACTTGTACAAATTGCATGTTTTTCTTTACCTAGTTTTAACATGTTTTGACCTGTTCTTCACTATTTGGGTGGATTTGAGCATTAGGGGGGCAGGGGAAGGGAATACTTAAATTAAACCATCGTTCCATGGAGCTGGTAATGGGTGGTTTTTTGCCCATCACCAAGTCCACAAGATTTTCCAAGGGTTACCCAGGCAAGTTCCTCCCGATCACACGTGCCACCCATGGCCAGGGTAGGGTCTAGGGTTCAGAACTTCGATATGTTTGCCAAACCATCTCTGCGGACTTTGTGGACCTTTTTTCCGTTGCGGCCGATTATGGGGCATGAGATCTGCTGAAAAAAAAACAAAATCGGCAGAAAATTGAGATCCTGTGACCCCGAATCGATTGCAAAAAAAAATGCGGACTTTACTGTAGCTTTTTTGTTTTTCAGCGGAACTCCACTACACAAATTGTGTACCTGACTTCTGCTGTTTTTGTTTTTTCGGCGGAACTTAGTATTCAGACCTATGGTTCGGCGGAACTCATCTTCTGGTTTTTTCTTCTGGTTTTGTGTAGTGGACTTCTGCTGATGGTTTTCCCTAGGATGTCTGCTGGTTTTTTTTCGGCGGAACTCAGCATCACAAAATGTGCGCCTGAGTTCTGCTGATCTTGTTTTTTTTTCGGAAATCCACAAATCTGGTGATGCATTACTACCCATGATTCCCTGCTGCATTTTCATTTCCCGATGTGGAATTTAACCTATACCAGCCACAATGGCAAATGATCTAGGATCCTGACTTTGAGGACCTTGGGGTTTTAAAATCGGTCTACCTTCGTCTGACCATGAAAATGGATTAACACTTCTTGCTCGCGTGGGTATGTTTTGGAATGTGAACAATGTATGTTGGGTACATGAAAATGTTTGCAGAACAGAACATACATAGCTATGTTCAAGATAAATCACAGAGATATAATTCTATATGTGGAACAAAAAGTAAGTCGCTGTATGTTTAATTTTGGGCTTATTGTAGTGAATTATCTATCTGACTATACGTGGTTATAATTTTGCATTGGTTGTATTCAAAATCCTTTAGTTAATAAATAGAATTTCTATATCTTCTGGTGATTGTTTCTGCCATTTTCAAGTTTGCCATCAGATAAGCCAAACTGAGTCCTGGCTAATTTCATTATTGACCCTAGCTGGTAACATGGCGAAGTAATAAAAGAGGCCATGTGTTTGAGGCTTTAAATTAGGTTGCTACAAAATGAATGTGAAACTATATGTAAAGTTGTTTAGTATATATTAGTAAATAGGTACTTTGGTCCTGATTAAGGTGTCTCTTCAGGCAGCAAATTGTGCTTGACCTTGGTTGAATATAATTTCAAAGAAAGGCGCCTATCAGGGAACTTCTTCGCCAAGCGCATTTTAATTGATGTTTGTATTGGGGCGACGCTACAGATTGGACATGATTGGACAATTGACTTCTTAGATTTCTTAGTGAAGGAATTTGATTCTTATTAGTATTATTAGGAACCTCTTCGGCAAGCACATGTTGATTTACGTTCGTATCTCGATATTGTTGATTAACTTTGCATGGTTTTGGTCCAAGTGCTGATTTCAGATTCCAGGTCCGGGTGTGCGCGGGCCTCTCCTGTATAACAAAGTCGCACTTGTACTAATTAATAACATACAGTTTTACTTCCCAGAGAGTTCTAACTATGGGGAGCACTAGGATATAAAGAAATACATGGTTCAATTCAGACCTAACAGTGATGTCCCCAAATTAAGTCAGCTACCCCAAAATCGACTGCAAAAGTTTTATAATTATAATGGTTGATAAAAGGACAAAATCACTATAGTTTGCTTAAACTGGTATATATGCTCTGCCTATTCTATATAACAATGATATTGCACAATAGAAGTTAAAATAAACTCAGGTGCTATCCCCAACAGCTTGAACGCTTCTGCGTTTTTGCCAAAAAAATAAGCGCTTATGCCAAAAAAATTAAGTGTTTATGCCATTAAAAACACCGGAACTCTTTGGAATTTCACAAAGCATCTGCACCAGAACCCTCCGGAACCTCACAAGGTATCTGCACCGGAACCCTCCGGAACCTGACCAAGCATCTTCTCCGCCAAAACCCCCCGGAACCTCACAAGGTCTCTGCACCGGAACCTTCCGGAACCTCACAAGGTATCTGCCCCGGCACCCTCCGGAACCTCACCACGCATCTTCACCTAGACCCTGCGGAACCTCATCAGGTAGCTGCACCGGAACCCTCCGGAACCGCACAGAACCCTCCAGAGCCTCACCGGAACCCTCCAGAGCCTCACGAGGTATCTGCACCGGAACCCTCCGGAACCTCACGAGGTATCTGCACCAGAACCCTCCGGAACCTGGTGTTGAAGCTGCACCGGATCGCACCGGAGCTCATCTGCGCTAAAGACCCCATAGCAAAGTTTTGCTGTTGGGGAACAATAACAATACTGGTATGTAATTATATATTATATACAATGTAGTATATATAATATATACAATATAGTATATGTAATATAGAAAAAAAGTTGTATATTATGAATTATCTTACATATTACATATTATATGTTAAATATCATATATGATATATCATATATTTTATATTATTTAAAATATCATATACAATATAGGTTATAGAGTTTACATTATACTTTATGTCGTGTGTTTTATATTTTGTATTTATGTATTATATAGTATTTATCATTTAAAACATAACATATATTATACATTATATATTTTACATTATAAGTTATGTTTTGTATTTTATATTCTATATTTGAATATTGTATATACTATATATAATATATCATATGTTATACATTGTATATTATATGTTCAATATTA
>CAMXCT020003579.1:11624-60559 GCA_947184155.2 Cladocopium goreaui | reverse complement strand
TTTCATTGCAAGAGCTGTGCTTTCATTAGGTCGAAGCCGCGCTATTGCCAAACACATTGGTTTCAGATGTTTTTTGGGTTGGCTCATCATGTTGGGAAGAGGTGACTGACTCCCTGTCATTCCCTCATGGGATTCTGATGGTTTACCATTTAATTTCTATTCTTTCTCCATAGGAACCTTATGGTTTACCAAGGGTTTTCTTTTTTCTCCATAGGAACCTGATAGTTTTCCACTAGTTGTCTAACCTTTTCCCATAGGAATCTGATGGTTTTTGCGTGGTTTCCTCACGTTCCCGCATAGGAATCTGATGGTTTACCATAGGTTTTCTCATCTTTTCTCATAGGAATCTGATGGTTTACCATAGGTTTTCTTATCTTTTCTCATCGGAATCTGATGGTTTACCATAGGTTTTCTCATCTTTTCTTGTAGGAATCTGATGGTTTACCATAGGTTTTCTCATCTTTTCTCATAGGAACCTGATGGTTTACCATAGGTTTTCTCATCTTTTCTCATAGGAATCTGATGGTTTACCATAGGTTTTCTCATCTTTTCTCATAGGAATCTGATGGTTTATCATAGGTTTTCTCATCTTTTCTCATAGGAATCTGATGGTTTATCAAAGGTTTTCTCATCTTTTCTCATCGGAATCTGATGGTTTACCATAGGTTTTCTCATCTTTTCTCATAGGAATCTGATGGTTTATCATAGATTTTCTCATCTTTTCTCATAGGAATCTGATGGTTTATCATAGGTTTTCTCATCTTTTCTCATAGGAATCTGATGGTTTATCATACGTTTTCTCATCTTTTCTCATAGGAATCTGATGGTTTATCATAGGTTTTCTCATCTTTTCTCATAAGGAATCTGATGGTTTACCATAGGTTTTCTCATCTTTTCTCATAGGAATTTCATGGTTTATCATAGGTTTTCTCATCTTTTCTCATAGGAATCTGATGGTTTACGAGGGTTCTCAGTAGTTTTCTCATAGGAATCTTATGGTTTATATACCATAGGTTTTTCATCTTTTCTCATAGGCATTTGATGGTTTACCATACGTTTTCTCATCTTTTCTCATAGGAATCTGATTGTATCTTATAAGTTTTCTCATCTTTTCTCATAGGAATCTGATGGTTTACCATAGGTTTTCTCATCTTTTCTCATAGGAATCTGATGGTTTACCATGCGTTTTCTCATCTTTTCTCATAGGAATCTGATGGTTTACGATAGGTTTTCTCATCTTTTCTCATAGGAATCTGATGGTTTACGATAGGTTTTCTCATCTTTTCTCATAGGAATCTGATGGTTTATCATACGTTTTCTCATCTTTTCTCATAGGAATCTGATGATTTATCATACGTTTTCTTACTTTTCTCATAGGAATCTGATGGTTTATCATAGGTTTTCTCATCTTTTCTCATAGGAATCTGATGGTTTATCATACGTTTTCTCATCTTTTCTCATAGGAATCTGATGGTTTATCATAGGTTTTCTCATCTTTTCTCATAGGAATCTCATGGTTTACCATAGGTTTTCTCATCTTTTCTCATAGGAATCTGATGGTTTATCAAAGATTTTCTCATCTTTTCTCATAGGAATCTGATGGTTTATCATAAGTTTTCTCATCTTTTCTTATAGGAATCTGATGGTTTATCATTGGTTTTCCAATCTTTTCCCATAGGAATCTTATAATAATCGTTTATGGATGAATGAATGGTCACATTATTTGGGGGGTTCGATTTTTGGACCTCCTCACTGGACCTTGTTGACCTAGTTGACCTATAGGGGGGGGGTTATTAATCCGGGGTCAACATTATAACATATATATATATATAGCTGTCCTAAGGGTTTTAAACGACTTAATTACTAAATCAGCATAGAGTCTGAGAATAGCTGGTTCTTTGGTGAGAGTAGTTTTCCACCCCCTAACTCATGGTAGGGCCTATGTTAGTTGGGGGGATGGTAAGGTTGCACCAAGAACAATAGGATATACCTATCAAACCACGAGTTTGTGTGGTAAACTGAATAGTGAATGTGCTGCTAACCGGCTGGTTGTGAGCCATTTTCACGCAGGGATATCTAAAATTGTTTTTGTTGAGGGGCATCATGGGGACAGTGGGCCATGATGTCCAGGTAATCCTAAGTTGGAATCATTTGGCTACTGCATATGATGGTTTTTTGGGGTTCAAATTTCCTTAGGGCACTTGATGCATTAGTGTCGCAGAGCCCCTGTTGCCAGCGGATCGCCATCAAACTCGCAGGAGTGTCCTGTATTTATTTTGGAGAATTGATATTGACCAGAAATCCTGATTTTCACTGGGTAAACCTTGGTGAGTGGAAGGTCAATATCTTAATGTTAAGCCATTTGTTTTTATCGGAGACAATTTCATACTATGAAAAGGATGAGCTTCTTTTGGCTCGAAAGTTGGAAGCTTGCGACGTGTCTCAGATCCAAAGGGACCCTGTGATAAACAGATATAAGTCCCTAGTATATAAGTGGATGTAAATGGATGGTTCCCTTGTAGCCAGACGAACATCATAGCCATACTGCTCTGGATTTCACGGCAGCTGCACCTGATGGGTGGCACGGGTTGTTGCGGTAGACTTCGGTATACTTCGTGGTCGCCCACTCGCTAGTCAGCATTCGTAAGTTGTTCAATCGGTGCTTCATCATGTTTACTGTATATGCCCATTATTTAGGTTCCTCAGGATGAGGCAGCGTAACAGTCTGACTGGCTGAACTTCTTCAAGCATTGAAGCTCACTCGTAGAGAAGAACTTGACTCTGGTCATTATTGATTTTTGTTGCTGGATGCTTTGGAGACATCATAGCAAATTGGAACGTTCTCATTGAGGTGTCTTCTCATCTGCAAGAGCATGTTTCCTCGATTGGCTTCTTGATAATTCTGTGATGGGAACCATGCTTAGATGCTTAGCATGTCCCCCCATGGGATATAGCAAATCATAACAATAGCAGTAACAACAATACTGCTAACATTTTTCAAAGTAGTACTGATCATCAAAATCAAGCAGTAATAGTAAGTAAGAAGTGGTAACAGTAATAATCAACAATACTTATATATAATCAATAATAAGTAACAATCAAATACAGATAGTAACAATAAGTAGTCATCAATCATTTTTAACAATTCCGATGAGTTGCTTGGTGAGCCTCACCCTTCACGCCTTCACGCACCTCTGAGGCGTTCGCGCGGCGGCGTCCGTCCAGATGGCATCGACAACGAGGTGCACCGTTCCCCATGTGAAGCGCTGGATGCTGAGGCGCGCAGCAGGGGAGCTGGCGACGATGGCTGCAATGGGATTATAACTGGGAAGTAACACCCATGGATATCTATAATACAACTGGGAAAAGTGGAATTACAACTTTACAACTATATTAATTATATGGATATTTCATGGGAAGATATAATGTGGATACATTATATGATAGGGATGTGCGATGGGAATATAATATGATATAATATGCTTTAATTCTCATATAATGGGGATGTATTGGGGAACTGGGATATACCCTCCGATGTCATGAAACATGGGTTGTTGGAAATTCCTCCATTTATGGATGATATTCCAAAAATATAAGCCACTTCTAGAGGATGTTCAATTGCCACGTTTGATTATATGCTTTAGAATGGAATGTGTTGGTCAAACTGGTTCCACCCCTACGAGTGATCAAGCCTTGGTGCCCAATTTCTGAGCAAATCCTATGCGGCAAAAATTGCACTTTTAAAATGGGACATCATTATGATCATTAGAAATATCACCCGTGAAGACGATGCAAAAATGGACGATTAGATATGTTCAAGGTTGCAAAGGCCAACATGACTTACCATTTTGTGGACCGGTCGGTGCCCCATGTTTGAGCTAGACACTATAATGTGTTCAATTTTTGTCCGAAAATGACGCAGACCTATGCGCACCTCAAACTTGCAAGTTGATGGTGAATTACGATACACCATTTTCGGACTATCCCAAACTACAATGTGGTTGGTTATATATCCACTTACATCCTTACTATATGTTTATTATCCCAGTACTTCCTGGCCCTTTCCCCATGATTAAAGACAAAACCAGCATGATTCACCTAGGATACCTGCTTAAATCCCATTAATTTGCATTAATTTACCATGATTTGCCATGTTTAGTGGTCAGTCCATGGTACCATACGATTGTATCTACTGACGTTGGCTACATGTCCCCGCCATGACACGACCCTTCCACTGCTGCGTGCAGCGAGTACTGAAAGGAAACAACACTTGTCCTATTCAAAATGGCAAAAATGGGGCATCCCACCATTTTTGAACAAACCCAGACATCATACAGGTTATACATCCCAATAAATATAGTTCTCTATATCATATATTATTAGATACATTTGTTAAAGCGCATGTATGTGCAGATGTATAATATATATATATATATGTACATGTATGTGTCCATTTATATATATATAGATATATATATATATTTATTTATTCATGTGTATGTATTTATATATATAATTATATATGTGTGTATGTATGCATAAACATACATATATATCCTCAGAATTGTTGGTAATATATTAAGTGTTTATTGCCATGTCATGTTTGGAGGATGCATTGCTGGACGCCTTGTGCCTCAGCCAATGCACCGATCTTGTGTGCATCGCAGGGGGGCTGAGCCCGCTGCTGGGGTGGTGTCCCCCTAGTTATGTGTTGGTTTATAAACCATAGTAGCTTTAGGTATACCTACCGTAAATCCATATAAATCCTAGTTATTGGAGTTAAAAACCAACTTGGCTAAGCATGGGGTACATTGGGGCACCGCCTTGTAGCTATGGATGATATGGCCCAGTTATAGATGATTTACTTGTAAAGATGGTGTTTTCCACAGCTATGTGAAATTACCAGAGGGATCCAGAATCCAGAGGGTATCATTGTATATCGATTGGGTGTCCTAAGGGACTTAATGATATCTATTTTGACATGCAAATTTGGGCACTATCGGGAGGAATGGATGCAAATAGTGTGAGGGCGCCCATCCCCAAGTTGCCGTGCAAGAATGATGATACTCTCTGATCAATGAAGCATCCGCATATTCGAAAGCCAGTTCATCTAGAAACGTGGGATTTCCAATGGCACAGGAGGGGATAAGCAACCAGACAGGGGATGCAACCGGCCGCGGGCCTTGGGGCGAAGAAAATTCCAGATGGCATCCCAAATCATCCAAACCAATCAGACCTTATCCGTCTGCAATTCAACTGCAATTCAACCTGGCAAAGGAAGCTCCTTATCTATGATATTTGTTGTGTCAGACAAAAGCTCTTCATCAAATTTATGAGATGTGCTCAATCAGACAAATATCTAAGTATCTATATCACTGTCTTATTTTAGATAATTGCCAGGATGAAAACGCCCCATTCTTTGTGGGCGCAACAGCACAACGAGTTTCTCTGCGCGCAGAGGATTCCAACTTGTCCATCTTCGTGTGTCGAGCTCGGTGATCGGCAATGCAACGAGTAATGGCATGCGGCTATGGATCAACTGACCCTCTGGTAAACATACAAAAAACTATGGAAAATCACCATTTTTAGTGGGTAAATCCACTATTTCTATGGCCATGTTCAAGTTCGCAAACTGTTAGTTTACCAGGCCGGGTACCTATGAAATCCGATCGGCCCTGGTTGCTATTCACCAGGGCACCAAGGTTTTGACTCTGAGGCATGTAATGATGTGTCAACATGCGAGCTGGGAAGCGCTCAGGTCCATGTTGAACCCGAAGGCCCTGCGCGAACGATCCCAGACATTTGACCGGTGATTTTTTGAGGATGCAGCCCCCAACATGAAAAATGATGAAACATAATTAAGCATAAACCCTGGAAATTGGGGTTATGTTTTGTTTTTAGAATCTTAGGATAACCCAACTAGAGGCAACAAAGATAACAAAGAAACTAAGATTAGAGCGCCAGCCAGGCCGACTTTCATCATGACCATGGACCACCTCTAAGCAATTTCTGCAACAGTTTTTGGGTTGCTTGCCAAGAACAAAAGTCACTTCCTCCAAAAGTCCAATGAAGAGTAATTAAGTCGCTGGAAAATCATGTTGAAAGAATGAAGGAATTGCCGTTTGAGTTTAGACTAGATATATGGTATCCAAATCCGCCGTTTTGTTTCATCATGTTCCGCTGATTTCATGGCAAAGCCATCACACATTATGGGATACCTCCAGTATATCCAGATTGCGGTTTGCTTCATACCCACATTTATGGACATCAGATCAAGTGGGGTATATTGGGGCGTGTATTCGATGGTAAGACTAACCTGCATTATCGTTGTTTATATCCCTAATTGTATTATATATATATATGTCACATCCGGACCGGACACACAAAAAACATGCATTCACCTGGGCTCGATGGCGATTTCCCTGGAGGATTCCAAGGTGATCACCCATTGGAAATAGGTGAAGTAGCAAGCAAAAAACTAATGATCGAGCCATAGGGGTTTGTCATCCATTGGTGAATCATCATGTTCCCTATTAACTATGGTATACTATGGTTAGTTTATATTAGTTAATGTTAGTATACCAAAGTTCATATGTAAAGATATATCCAATGGTTATAGATACTTTGGTATACTATGGTTACTATGGTTAGTTTATGGTGAATGTATCCTTCGTTCATATCTCCACATTTTGATGGGTTAGGCAAGGCCCCAGGCCGCTCCTCTGCCATGCGCCGACGCGCCGACAGATTCGGGTGCACCCGATGAGTCACCCAGTTCCGCCCGGGTGCCGCAACGAGATCCCGGGAGGGAATGATTTACTGAAGATCTTGGGGGTTATAGGTATATAATATAATGGTATATAATCTATAGAAACCATGTTTTATGAAATCTTATATTCTGTGAATTTGATACCATATAGGAACATATATATATACAATGGGAATACATGTTTGTGCTCAGGATTAACCAGAGCGTATCGCAACTGTACCTGTTTGCATGTGTGAAGGATTTGAAATTGCACTTGGCAGTCATGTCCTTCATCCATGCCAATCTCATAGCCCATGGTGGTGTTGGGTAGCTGTCACGGGGTGCAATCACTGCACACGCCGCAGCCAGGCTAGGACACGCAGGCTGTGCAAGGGGTTCCTAGCCAGCAATAGGGAGCATTGGGCTGTACTTTGTTGGCAGTCACCGTTCCTGCAGACAAGGACCTACATATGAAAAGCAGTGCAACACCATTTCATTTCATATGGCAGCCAGGCCGCGCAACTCGAGATCACACATATGTGCGTGCCAGGCTGTTTCATCTCTTTTCGCTCCCTGTAGCCTTTCTCGCACGCATGGAGATGCAGCAACTAAAGGGAGCGCTGGCTGAGAACAAACGCAGTTGCCGGCTTCCACCAATTTGAACACGACAGTCCCTCTGCGAGTATGGGTCGGAAGGTCCGCCAATAAATGGGTTGCCGGGTGGCGGCGGCGATGGCGGCTGCGCAGGGGTAAGCTACAAGATGCGGATCTGCTAGCCTCGGACACTTTGCGCACCAGGGCTGGGCAAGTGGGCGGTTTTGCGGCCCCATTTTTGGGACCCTTGAGCGGGACAGAAACAGAGGCCGGAGGAAATGGGGGCACACTTTTTGGGTGCCAGATTCTAGGCTCTGTTTTGGGGCCCCAAACCCTTCCCTCATCAAGGTTTAATCCCGTGCGTTTGGGTCCAGGTTCCTCTCCCACCTTGCCCTGCGCCAATGGCAGGTGACGGTGTTCTGGCTGACTGTAGCATATTTGAAACAGGAGCATGAGAGTAGCGGCAAGAAGGTGCTGTGACCAATATGCTCTACAGCCCAAAATGTCCTCGAGGATGCGTAGTTGCAAAGGGACGGTGGAAGGGCGAGCACCCTGCACACCCGCACAGGCGCTGCATTGGTCCAACCACTTGACGGCTTTGCTGTCGCAGCTTCCAAATTAATTATGGCTGAAGAGAGAATACCAGGAACTACGTCAAGCCGACCTGACGGCCAACCTCAGCTCTGAGCATGGTTGTTCCACTTGGGCCATGCTGCCTGATTGTGGTTCGCAGAGCCGAAGTGGCAACGTTCCTTTCATGGCATTGGTGCCGGGCGTCGCAGTTACGTTCCAGGCTTGCTCAATTCATGAACTACCCGCTTGTCCTGAGCCGGTGCAACCGAAGCCACTAGAGTCTGGGGTGGTGCGGCCAAAAAGGCGCAAGATGCGCTACGCTAAAGCGAGCTTGCTTGGATTGTGACCTCGGAAGCGCAACAGCTGCCTGCAAGTAGACATTGAGATGCAACACAATGGGGGGCCACAAGTGTGAAGCAAGAAATGCAGATTTTTCAGGGCACCAGAACCTGTGCCGGGTGATGTCCGTTGTTGCACGCATACTGCTGGAAAAAGGTTTGGCTCTCGAGGTACCGTGCTAACACACAACTAGCAGCCAACATGTCCGAGCCTGTTCAATAGGACTGGAGACCACGAGTAACACTTCCAGAGGGGTTTTTCGGGCCATTCCCTGTGGATTCTGTCACAGAATCCCTGTTTTACCACAATGGGAAGCACTTTTGTGTTCAAAATCGCGTTTTTACAACAATGGCAGCGTTCCTGAAATTTTGCTTTTGGAGAATATTATTCTATCTCCCGCCGACGTTTCTCAGGAACCCTGTCATTCTGGTGCAGTTTCCGTATCCTCGTGTTCCTGGCTGTTCCTGGTCTCCATGTTCCCCCTAGCAAGCAAGTGACATAAGCTTCCTCCCCCGTTCCTGGTGGGTTTTCCGGTGATCCACCTGGCATGACCAGAAGTGCAGCTATGTGCAACCGTTGTTGCTAAGTCCTAACACCTATTTTGTGGATAGCTCATTTCCTTTTAGCCTCCACTCTGAAAGCCTATCATGACATAATTCCTGATAATCTGGTCGGTGGCGATTGAGGATAACTCATGCTGGCAACAGAGCAGGCGAGACCCGGCCCAGCATGCACATGGGAGCGAATAGACTTGAATCGGTGTTTGTTGTCACTTGCACTGCGAAGCTCTATGAAGATTCTTTCAAGTGGCTCCTAGGGTTGTACCCTACAGCAAAAGACATACCCACCCCGCCGTGACATCTAACATCCTCCTCGCATTCATGGCCACCATAGGTGCTTGACTGAGGCTGTGCGCATTGCTGCGCAGCGAGCCGCAGCAAAAGCACAATCAAGCAGTTCCAAAAAAAGGACCGTTTTTTTTGCAGGAAACAGGCTTCACAAACATGGGCCCTTGTAATATATATATATATGTGTGTGTGTGTATAAACCATGTTTGATTGGGTTAGTTGAACTGTTTTTTTAATGTTCAACCCCCAGAAATGCGAGGACGATCCCCAATGACTGTCGCGTAGGGCTCAACGACGGTCGTACGGGGATGGGATGGCCATGGCCACCATCAGTCTGGGCCGACTTGTCAGACTATCTCGGGTTTCCTAAATATCCCAAGGATTTGTAAGATAGTGGTACCCCCTAGATAGTTAATTAACTTGGTTTATAACTCCAATAAGTATGATTTATGGTACTTATAACTACAATAGCTATAGTTAATGGGGCTTATAAAACAATTTATAACTGAGGGGGCCCCCCATTGTAAGATAGTGGTACCCCTAAATTTCCTCAAAGAGTACATTGTAAGATAGTGGTACCCCTAAATTTCCTCAAAGAGTATTATTTGATGGGGGAGGGGTTTTTAAAAAAAAAACAGATCAAGAAAAATTTTTCCGGATCAAAAAAAAAATCCGGTTAAAAAAAAAGGTATAAAAACAATAGCAACTAGTAGGAGGGAAGGAAAGGAAAAGGAAAGAAAAGGACAGGAAAGGAAGGGACGGGAAGGAAGGAAGGAAGGAAGGTAGGAAGGAAGGGAGGAAGGGAATGAAGGAAGGAAGGAAGGAAGGAAGGAAGAAAAAAGGAAAGAAGGAAGGAAGGAAGGAAGGAGGGAGGAACGGAGGAAGTTCTGAAAACCGTATTCTAGAACACTTGTTGAAATTTATTCTCCAACTATATCTACTTGACTGATTTGTTCTGCCTCAACCTACGTTCTATATGCTCACAAGATGTATGCTGTGCAGCGTGGACACCCCTGAGTACTATATGCAACGGACAGCATTTGCAAGAGAGAATAGGTATAGTCATTCTGCCCCCCGCCCGCTTTTTTGATCTTAATTCAAGTTTGCACACTTGTGAATACACTTCTCTACACACACACATATATCTATATTTTGTATATATTCATGTGAATCTATTTAGTTTTATGTACACCCACGTAACTATAGTTATTTTCATGTACGTGCTGCATCCCTACATGAACCCAAAATAAATCCTAAACGGAGCCGAAACCAACCCTACAAAAACCTTTAACCAATGCTAAATAGACCTTAACTAACCCTAAATAAACCTTTAAAAAAATCCTGGACCAACCCAAAGTGAACCTTAAACCAACCCAAAATAAACATTAAACCAAAACCGAAAGATGTCTTAAACCAGCACATGACGTCATCCAGTGAAACTTTACAGCCAACACAGTTCTGCGTCAACTTACATTCTAGATGTTCACAAGATGCATGTTGTGCCGAAAATGCACCTTGAGCATCATGTAAAATCAATGAGAAGCATGGAAAAAATGATGAAAACCATGGAAAAAACCATTTTGTGGTCTGACCCATTGACACCAGTTTTGCGCTTGGAAAAAAAGGGATGCTTTGCATGTGATGTGTAGCGTTGGCCCTGAATAATTTTTTTGATGCTTTCGAGCAGCTTGATATCCCCTAGCCTCGGGGGATCAAGAAAAAATATTTCCAGATCAAAAAACAATTAAACCTAACCTACCACTAAATTTAGATGAAATAGACAATATTTTTTTAAGATCCTAGTGGTTTATTTTTTTTGATCTGTTTTTTTTTTCTAATCCTCCAAGACTATTTGATGGTGGTACCCCTAAATCCTCTGATTTTTCGGGCGATGTTCCGCTCTTAATAAGCTCTGATCCACCATTTATTCAGCGCTAGGTGGGAAGAGAAGGCGTCCTATCCATCGGAGCCGGTGTTTTCGTCCTACAGGCGCCCTCGGCGCATGGGGATTGTGAGTCATGTGAAGTGTGTCGCGAAGCCTTTGTTGCAGTACTGGCTGGTGGTTTCATGTATATGTTTAAGCATATTTTGGGATGATGATCCCAATGATTATACCCATTTGTACTACCAAAATTGAATCGTGTAGGTTCACTTCAAAATAATGAACACAAACAAAATGATTAATTCTGCACATGTTTAAGATTATTAATTACCTTAACATGTTGAAAAATATAAAAGACGACCTAGTGCCCTAGGTTGAGGAACATGGATTTTATTTCTGGATCTTAGCCATATGTAAAATAGATTTGACGGGGGGGGCTAGGGTACAGGATAAAGAAATGGTACGATAAAGATTATTTTTGCATGTGCTGCACCTTGACCAATAAGAAAAAAACTGAAATCACAATCGCAATGGCTCACTGAAAAACATCAAAAAACATGTCATATGTTCAATATTCTATGATGAGAAAGTCATGATGTAGAGATTTTGATCATTGCAACATTGTGCACCTTTTGTTGGACCTGCACTGCAACCTTGGCAGCTCACAATGTTGCTGAACGCCGCAGCGATCAATGTGTGCTGCAGGTGTCAGGTCATTCTCAGCACTCCCAAATCGTAGCGAACATATGCGAAAATAGTTACAATACATAAGCATGATGATCCTGCAGGCCATTTTCAGTTTGGTGATTTTTATATTTCTGCACCATGTTTTTTTTTCATACTCTCAAGTACTTTTGGGGGTTATTTAGGTAGTGCTAAAGCTTTCCACAAAACATTGAGTCAAAAATGAGGTGTCTCAAAGTGGCCTTTTTGAAGCCCTTTTCGCTGCTGATGATGACTCTTGCGTGGGGTGAAAAATGGATTGGGGTTGGCAAATATCATCCTTCAATTGAAGCTTGGGGCCAACTAGAAAATGCCCAAAGCCAGTACCCTCATGTAGGGACATGTGGATTCTATTGCTGAACCATGGCTTACTGTAACTTTTTCATTCTCTCAGGTGCTTTTAGGGATTGTTTAGCTAGTGCTAAAGCCTTCCACGAAAAATTGAGTCAAAAATGAGGTGCCCAAAATTGGTCTTTTTGACCCCCTTTTCACAGCATTAGGATTGTTTTGCAGGGGGGGGTTGGGGGACAGGATAAACATTTTGAGATGTTGGATTTTGTGCTATCTCGACTTGGGCTAGCGGCGCGGGTTCGACATTAGGATTGTTTTGGAGGGGATTTGTTGGGGACAGGATAAACAAACATTTTGAATCGTTTTGAGATGTTGGATCATATTTATGACCGAAGTTCATAAGCTGGAAATCAAGGATTTTATTTTTACGGATTCTTGATGTAGTATGGATGTTATAGTTATAGCCAACATCTCCAAGATTTAACATCCTTGTTTTTCTATGTTGATAGGCTGAGCCCTAGACGGATTTGCCACCTGGGACCGTGGAAATGTGGCCTCATGCCTCGTAACAAATTGGAAAACATCATGTCACAATGTCCTGAATCAAATTTGCACCAACAAGTGGCACCTGGCACCTCATAATTCATATCCCATATATGTATATTATACATGTATCATTTTATTCATCATCTGGGGGTTTCCGTAAATGGGGGATCCTCGAGTTTATGGATGGTAGGAAGTCGGAAGATCCCAATCTAAAATATGCATGATTTGTGGGGGTAGCCCCATGACTTAGGAAACTCCATATCATCGGAATATATCACCATAATCCCATAAATTAAGGATTTTCCATGAGGTTTACCCTCTGGTCATTTAACAGTTTGCTATGGAAAATCACCATTTTTCGATAGGGAAATCAACTATTTCCAGAGGGTAAACCTTGACGTCTGGGGCCCAGGGTGGTATGGAGCCCGGGCATCTTCGTCTCCGTGCCAAATGGCATGTTTTTGCTGCCGGAAATGGACCGGTGGTTGTGGTTACTTCTCAGATACTGCAAGTGTATTGCTATATCTATATCTATCTATCTATCTATCTACCTATCTATCTACCTATCTACCTATCTACCTATCTACCTATCTACCTATCTACCTATCTACCTATCTACCTATCTACCTATCTATCTATCTATCTATCTATCTCTATCTACAAATTGTTACAATATCTATGTCATACCATGTACAAAAGTTTTTTCAATGGGTACTGCCATGTGCGACTGCGGACCTCTGCTGTTCAAGCAGCATGTTAAGCCGGAGAGGTCTCAGTGATGGAAGTCATCCACCATGAGAGCATGAACCAGTTGCCAAAAGGAATTTGAAGCATGAGATGTATGGAATCATCAACTGGTTGGTGGTTTGGAACATTTTTTATACATGTTTTTTCCATTTCATGTATGGGATGTCATCCTTCCCATTGATTTTCATATTGTTCAGAGGGGTTGAAACCACCACCCAGTCAAGATCCTTGAAGTCCGGGATGTAAGAATTGACGGCCTTCCTTTGGTACTTGCATTTTTGAGCAGCAAGGGAACCCCAGGTTGCACCCTACTGTTCCACCAAAATATCAATCAGAAATGAAGTATAAATCTTCTCATGATCGCCACATTCCTGCGATGCCTCGCATCGCCTGGAAGAAGGAAGAAGGCGCGGACCCAGAGGGGAACTCCACCATGATCCACCATGGCAATGGACAATCACCCAAGGGAAAAGGGAAGATCATATGCGTGAAGGCATGTAGATCTAGATAGATAGATTGTTTTTATATTTGTATATATATATCTATCTATCTATCTATCCATCCATCCATCTATCTATCTATCTATCCATCTATCTATATATCTATCTTTCTATCTATGTATCTATCTATCTTTCTATCTATCTATCTATCTACCTATCTATCTATCTATCCATCCATCCATCCATCTATCTTTCTATCTATCTATCTATCTATCTATAAATCAATGTATCTATCTATCTATCTTTATCTATCTATCTATCTATCCTATCTATCTATCCTATCTATCTATCTATGTATCTATCTATCTATCCTATCTATCTTTCTATCTATCTATCTATGTATCTATCTATCTATCTTTCTAATCTATCTACCTATCTATCTATCTATGTATCTATCTATGTACCTATCTATTTTTCTTTCTATCTATCTATCTAGCTAGCTCGCTGGCTAGCTATCTAGCTATCTATCTATCTATGTATCTATCTATCTATCTATCTACCTACCTATCTATCTCTCTATCTCTCTGTCTATCTATCTATCCAATCCAATCTAATCTAATCTAACCTAACCTAACCTAATCTAATCTAATCTAATCTATCTATCTCTCTGTCTATCTATCTAACCATCCATCTTTCTTTCTATCTATCTAACTCTCTATCTATCTATCTATCTTTCTTTCTATATCTACCTATCTATCTATCCATCCATCCATCTATCTATCTTTCTATATATATATATATTTCTATATCTTTCTATATATCTATCTATCTTTCTATCTATGTATCTATCTATCTATCTATCTATCTATCTATCCATCCACCTTTCTATCTATCTATCTATCTATCTGTCTTTCTATCTATCTATCTATCTACCTATCTATCTATCCATCCATCCATCCATCTATCTTCCTATCTATCTATCTATCTATCTATGTATCTATCTATCTATCTATCTATCTATCTATATATCTACTGTATCTATCTATCTATCTATCGATCGATCTCTTTATTTGTCTATCTAACTAATCTATCTAACTAATCTATCTATCTATCTATCCATCTATCTATCTATGTATCTATCTATCTATCTATCTGTCTATCGTTCTATCTATCTACCTATCTGTCTATCTCTCCATCCATCCATCCATCCATCCATCCATCCATCTATCTATCTATCTCTATCTATCTATCTATCTATCTATCTATCTATGTACCTATCTATCTATCTATCTCTCTCTCTCTCTCTCTATCTATCTATCTTTCTATCCATCTATCTATCTATCTATCTATGTACCTATCTATCTATCTATCTATCTATCTATCTATCTATCTAATCTATCTTTCTATCTAGCTATCTTTCTTTCTAGCTATCTATCTATCTAGCTATCTCTGTATCGTTCTATCGTTCTATCTCTCTATCGATCTATCTGTCTATCTACCTACCTATCTATCTATCTATCCCTATCTATATACCTATCTATCTATCGGCAAAGCGACTGTTCTCCTCAACAATCTCAAATATGATGCAATATTATGCAACCCCTAAGGGAAGCAGAGTCAAACACAAAACAACTTGAATGTGATTTGGCTCAACCGCAAGAAAAGTACATGTTGATCAGATTTGGATAAGTTCTGGAATCGAAAGGTCTTGTTTATCATATGTTTACCCTCTGGTAGTTTGACATAGCTATTGAAAATGGCCCATAGAAATAGTTAATTGATGTTGATTTACCTATTAAAAACGGTGATTTTCCATTGTTTTTTGTATGTTTACCAGAGGGTTCTCCATATTTTCCGACATCGGGGTGACTTTTTTCCCCACCAGGATCCCATGGTGAGGTCTCCCATGGTGCCCTGCTGGCCGTTGCGGCATCGATGGCATCTGCCTTCGTGGGAGGGCCCGCATTTGCCAAGGCGAGTTCCAGTACTGGGCATATGATAATATTATAGATATATATATATATATGTCATACATGAATAGATAAATAATGGGACTATGTATGATAGTACATATAGATATGTTCGGTCTTATTATTATTGGACTATTTAGTCTTAGTTGCAACAAATGTGTATATATATATATATTATATATATATATACATATTTGACTGTTTCCTACAGATGTTGTTTAAGGTTCACAACGTCATTGCACCGGGTATACCTTTCGTTATCTTTTGTTATCGTGAAAGCCTTCGGTAAGAGGCTGCCGCGGTGGCAGGTGGTGGTCAGCGGTGCTGGACCAGCTGGGCTGCTGGCGGCCAGGAGCATCCTGGATCACCGACCTGACGTGGAAGTGGAAGTCTTCGAGAAGCGAGGCGATTCGATCGCCGAGTTTTTGGGCGGAAAAGCTGAACAAGATGATGAAGCCCCCGTGTGCGGAAAAACCATGAGAAAAACCATGGGAGAATGGTGAGTTAACCATTAAGTATGGTGATCTAATAGGATTTATAGCTGATTTATTTTATAGCTAAGTTGACGCACATGACTTGGTTAACGTTTGGGTCGACTACGGGGCTATAACCATAGTCGACGGTGTTAAACCAAGCCACCATCTCCATGGAGACCATTTTTCATGGAGATTGTGATGGGATGCATAACCAACTTGACGTTTCAAGGGAACAAAGAAATGGGGATTACATAAGTAGCTCAATTTTTTAGGTGAAACTTGGGACTTCATCATTGAAACTCAGTGGGATCTCGGTACGTGTGTTTTCCCACTCGGTTGGGCAGGAAAAACTTCACTTCACTTCACTTCACTTTGCAGACTCACTCTCACATCCCTCACTCACACACACCACACTCGCATCACTTGGATTTTGAATCACTCACTTCTGTGTACATGAACATACATACATACACACAAACTCACCCACCATCACCGCTCCATCACTCTTATACTTCCTCTTCCCTTCTTGCTCTTCTATGGTCAGTCTAAGTCTAAAGAAGTTGGTAACATGTGGGGTTATCCGGTCCTTTAATTAATTCATAGCACTTAATGACATTTATATCATAGCTAATTATAGCTAATTATATATATGTATATGTGATTGTAGCTTATAATCGTTGATGTTGATCTACCCAGGGACAGATGATCTTTCTGAATATTGATTTTTCCTCATGCAGGCGACCCTCGCAGCGAGCAAATCAGTGGTTTTCGCGCCTATTCCCTGGGGCTCAACATCCGTGGCCGCAGCGCCTTACAACACTGGCCTGGGCTGTGGGAGCGCGTGGCTGCGAAGGTGCGGGAGTGGCCTGGGTCCTGGTGATCCATCCAAGTGGTGGCAGGTATTCACCTATCTATCCATCCAGCCATCCATCCATCTATCTATCGAATCTAAAGTATCTAAATTATCTAGCTAGCTATCCGTCTATCTAATTGTCTATCTATCGAATTATCGATCTATAATCCATCTATGTGAAGCTGATGAAGGCTCTTTTGGATTCTTTTCGTGGGTTGACCTGGCTGCACGGGATGCAGAAGTCATCTCAGATCAATCATTTGACAACTTAGTCTTCCCCTGGAGGGCGTCTTGTCGGACAAGTTCTTCCTACACCTTGGAGGTGCAGAAAGGGTGGGGAGATCATGTGCCTGATGATGATGTTTCGATGGCTATCTAAAACCGAACAGTTTTCTTTGTGACTGGTTTCGGGTAGTGTTTTTTAGCGGCGTTGGGGGTAGAGCCGATCAACTGGCTGGGGCTTTCGACCAGTGCACTCGGTTTTCCATCCTTTAGGAGATTTTGGGACTGCCATGCCTACTTACTGCCATTTAGTGGGACCAGGACCAACGACAGGTTCGCAGGCGGCCCAGGTTTGATAGCAACATGTCACTGCTTTAGGGGTCCATAACCAACCCGACTTTCCTATAGCCATACGTAGTCCAAGGTTGACATGGCGGAACAGGCGAACTAGCTAAAGAACGTACCCCTCGGTAATCAAACATTTCAATGCCAGTTAACTTTGGAGATTTACCAGCCATGTTCGTATAGCTTGATGGCGGTGCAGCGGCAGGTTTCCAGCTGCAGTTACGTGCCAATCGCGAAGGGGGCGTTCCCACACTGCTGATTGGACGTAACGATCTCTGCGCTGCTTTGCTGGAGGACTAGACTTTGGCTGGCCATGCTGAGTAAAATTGATGAAATCCGCTAGTGAATTGGAGCTTTATGACAGATTTTCCAGACATACATGAATGGAAACTGCAGGTTTTGCATTTACCCGAAACCTTTTTTTTTAGTAACTCACGGGGCTCCTCCAAGCTTTCCCTGGACATTAAATTCACATGTGTTCGTTACATTCCAATGTTTGATTGGTTGTTACTAGATTCTCAAGCTTCTTTGCTTGAATTCTAATTCCACTAAAAATTTGCTGGCCAAGCCTTTTGATTCTTGAATCTCCATATTCAATGGCTATCAAATGTCCCTATGTCTTTTTGTTTTCCATGTGCAACGTGTTTTGGGAATTGTTACCCAAGATTTGATGCTTAGATATATCGCAGGACCTCCAAGAGCGGCATGGGTCAAGGCTCAGCTTGCACTTCGGAGAAGCGTTAAAGGAGGCAGCGCCAACCAAGCCGTTGGCGAAAGAAACCAGCCCGAAACACCCCTGGTTTCTAGTGGTTTTTATCATTTCTTTTCCATGATATTTATGGGGTGATAATGGGATAAGCATGGGATAATGATGGGTAATGTCCTTTTGTTTTGGCTTAGCTGGTTAACCCCCACTCTTCGGGTTGAAAAGGTGGACCTTACCTCCCGTCGTTGCCTCACCAGCGCCGGCACCGCGGTCCGCTACGACGACCTGCTGGGCGCGGACGGCGTGAACTCCGCCGTGCGCCGCGCCATGGCCGCGGCGGGCTTTCGGAGCGACGCGGTGGATCTGCCGGGGCAGTTCAAGGCGGGGAAAGCGTCGGTAAAATTGGGATGTGACTAGAATTTTGAAGGCTAGGTATGGGGAAGTATCCCAAAGTTGAGATGTTGATGGATTTGATGGTTTTTTGAGGGGAACGAATGGCATGTTAGTGACTTGTGAATTTTGAGGTGATTTTGAGGGAATTGAATGGGATGTATCAATGGGATGTCTATGGAATGTCTAAGGGATTTTCATGGGATGTATTATTGAGATGTTGACGGATTTTTTAGGTGATTTTAATGAAATGGTAGTGGAATTTCATGGGATGCTTATGGATTTTGAAGGGACATTTTAAGGTGGGGTAATGGGATGTAATGGGATGCAATGGGATGCAATGGGTAAATGGGATTGCTTTTAGATTTTTAGAGGATTTTAAGGGGATGCTTCTGGATTTTTAGGGGAACATGTTAGGGGGTGTGAATGGGATGCTGATGGAACGTTACTGGGGTTTAATGAGATGTAATGGGGTGCTGATGGAAGGTTGCTTACGGGATCTGAATGGGATTTCAATAGGATTTAGCCCTCCCATTAGCGTGGTTTTATTTGCGTTTAGCATTAAAAAATTTTAGTGTTACTGCTACCACGGCTTTAAATTGTTTTAGTGCTTTTAGTGTGATTTTATGTCTTTTTACTTTTAGATGTGTTTGGGTCTTCTGAGAGTGGTAATGTAGTCAATCCACAAAGTAAACGACAAGAGCCGACCATATTAAACATCATTCCAGTTTAATGTATAGCAACCTTCCAAAAGATAGACAACTAATCTAGCAGGATTCTACTTTTCTATGTGTTTTGGGGGCTACCATAGATGGTTTTTGAACTTGTTTTGAATTTGAATGAAAAGGGGGGCAGGATATAGTAAGCATGTTCATCCCTGAGAGCAGTTGACAGCAGATATATTTTAGGATGCAAGTTCACTGTGGATGACATAAGTGACATAAGTATTCCAACTTGATGTAAATTGCCAATTTACTGGAAACTATACAACTACGTTTTCCGGAAACAATCAGACGTCGACGGCCCCTGCAAATGGTGAAAGTACCAGATCATGGGAGCGTAAACGCTTGGTGGATGACTTCTGAGCCTGCCAGGTGAAAATCTACCAATTATGGTCGCCCCCAAAAAAATCGCGCACCCATCTTAAATGTCCCACACACTACCCAACCATTCCCAATTTTGCCTTGTTCCAGCACAGTGCCAGGTTTGGGTGGGACCATGTCCCAGCAATTTAGATCCCTTGGCAGTGCATGCGATGAGTTCCAAGGGTCTCACCTTATTTTCCATCCCTCGGGTGGATGGACGCTTGTGTACCATCCTGTCTTGGAACGACAGTGCCTTGGGTATCGCGCTTGCTTTCGGGGGGGAATCGGCTGCCTTAAAATATTTGGGATAATTACCTTCTGGCAAATTAACCTAGGCCCTGAAAATAGATGAAAATAGCCAATTCTTGGTGGAAACTATCTTCCAACCCCCATGTGGCAGGGTCTATGTTAATTTACTGGAGGCTAATAGGGCTATAACGGGTGAAATCTTTTAAATCCCCATAAAATCCCCAATTTGGTTGGTGAAATCTCTTGGCATCCCATTAAATCAACTCCTGCGTCACCCAGGTCCCCCGTCCTTCCTGGAGGACGACGACGAGGCCATCGCGCAGCACTTGCAGCAGGACTTCCCGTCCTTTGGAGCCCCGGCGCTGGAGAGCGTGGCGCAGCTGCGGCAGCAGCGGCCCAGCAAGGCCACAACGGTGAGAGCCAACAGGTACCATGACTTGGATGCTTGGCATATCTTGGCATGTATGGCATATATATATATATTTATATATATGGATATATGGTGAATATACATACATATATATATATATATATTTGGATGGATGAATGGAAGGATAGATAGATAGATGGATATGTGTGTGTGGTGTGTATATATATATATATGTATGCGTGTGTGTGTGTGTGCGCGGTTGATGTATATCTGCATTTATATGTGCATTTGTTTCTATACCCAATATAGTGCTCTTTAATCTTGGGTAAACGTTTACATTTACATAGCTGTGGAAAAAACATGGGAACACACGAGGAAAATGATTTTCAAATGGTGGGCAAACTCAATTTCTATGTTTACCAGGGGTATCTTGGAATGCGTTCTGGACATATTTATGCGTATGTTCTCACATTGTTGTGTGTTTTATTTGATATCATGGGTGATTTCTACAGACATTGGGATATAGCTGATGGGTACGTATGATCTGTATATTATTATATTATCATAAGATTGTTTGTAACCACGGTATAGAAACCAGCCATCCTTTTGGAATAGAATGGGGATTCAATGGGGATACTGGGGCAATCGACTTGTAATCGGGATGTAATTGGGAGAAAACTGGAATATACTAGGGAAATGGAAGATATCATGAGATATCACCAACTTGACATTTGGGTTTGACTGAAAATTGGGGATACCCAAGAAATTGCGGAGCATAGTATGATGAACCATAGAGTTGTTCAGCACATTTGCTTGGAAGGCTTAACAGTACGGTCGTCAGATATTGAGATGGGGCCCTCAGAGCTCAATGTTTCCAGTTCAAGGGTTGGGTTTTCCAAAACACCCACCGTTAATTTAGAATACCATCTGGTTATGACTAACATAGCCATGGTATAGATGGCCCATAGAAATAGATGGTTTACCTATTAATAGCATGGTGGATCTTTCCATGGCTACGTTAAATAACTAGAGGGTAATTCAAAAAAGTCCCCCAAAAACGAAAAACGTCAGAGGATGAGTCCACTTAGGTCAGACTATGAGTGACACATCTTGAAACGTTTTGGCTGTTGACGCGATCTTGTGCCTGGTTGCATTTTGGTTCCATGGGAATTTCATGGGGATTTCATGGGATCTCATGGGGTGCAATCTGTCATCTCAGGAAGGAAGAGCCTTGTTGCTTGGCGATGCGGCGCATTCCACGGGTGGGACCTTGGGACAAGGTGCCAACAGCGCTTTGACCGATGCTGTTGTGCTGGATAAGTTGCTCCAAGCGACCACGCCGGAGAAGTCCGTGGTACAAGATGTGGGTGTCTCGTTTCGGGGGAAAATTGGGGATCGGCTTGGGGCAAGTATCCCAATATATATATATATATTTATTTATTTATTTACATATGTATAGAGAGAGAGAGAGTGTGTGTGTAAATATTAATATAGTATATGCATATATAGAGTATACAATGGCAAGTTTCAGGTTAATGAAATTTAAACATTACAATTTACCTGGAAAAATGGAGATCGCAATACTCCATTGGTGGTTGTTGGTGGACAAGCCCTTCATGTCCTGTCACCATTGGTTGAATCCACATGAAAGTTGTTTGGTGGTTCCAACCAGTTGCCATACTCCATGCCCCTGACGATCTGAGAGATAGTGTTCCTGGCTAAAATAGTGTCTTTCAAGTGGGGTTGAAACCACCGAACCCACCTGCAGTTGTGGTTTTCCTGGGTCCAAGTCTCAAGTGTTTCCTCCAGTGGTTCCAGTCACCCGCCCCAAAGCAGCTCGACAAATGTTGGGTCATCACTGGTCATTCAATGGTTCGCTTCTGGAGCAGACTAAGCCACAAGGGAAGCACAGAGTGTGAGGGGTGAGCATAGGTGAACTATCCTCCAGTAATCTGATCTGACAGGGAAAAACCGGCCTCGTTTCACAAAAGGTGTTTCCATATTTTCCCTTAAGAAATGTGATTTCCACCCCATGGTTTTCTTTAATGTCTCAGGAGTCTCCCCATTGAGGCGAAGAATTTTCTAAGCTGCGACAGCCAGAGGGTCTGGCACTGTGGAAACTACTACAGCTGCCGCCCAAAGGTCTCTGGGCGCTGCCTTACACCGCTGCGCAGTTTGCCGCTGGCCTCCTGTCACGGGCCGTGCCCATGGTGGCGTCACAGCCTGTGCAGAGTTTGCTGAGTGAAACCACCACGCCCTACACCGAAATTGTGCCTGGGATTGTTGGCAGCTTGGAATTAGAGCCCGAAATTGTTGACTCAGATGGTTTTTCTGAATTCTGCTGTATGATCTATATGATTGTTGCATTTCATTTATACAAAACCTGATATATGTTATTACTTTTGGTGAATGTTCTGAACATTTATTGTATGGTGTTCTTAACCATAATTAGTTTACCCAGGTCATGGGAAGTATATGCCAATACCCCCAGTAATCAAATGTGGTTTGCTGGAAAATCCCCTATTCATAGATGATTTTCCTCCATTCTTAGGGGACTTTCCAGCCACGGTTGACAACACGGGAGGGTAAATCCCATTAACATCCATCAACAACTATGAATCACCATTAAAAACAATTAATCACCTCTTAATCAAGTTTTGATGGCCCCTAATCAAGTTAAAAGCCATGATAATCCTAGCCATGATATTAATAGGTATCTAAAACAATCTATCATCTTAGCCATGATATTCTCTAATCAAGTTTTGATGGCCCCTATACCGGTGACTCCCAGGTGAGCAGCAGCAAGTTCTGGCTGGACAAAGCTCTGGTGGATGCACCTGGCGCAAGTTCTGGTGAGTTCGAGAGCGGATGATGCCGAAAAGCAAGAGATGCTGGTGTTGGATTGGTGGGGAACAAGGAGAATGGGTCAAAGGATGTCAGATGTCAAAGGTAAATCTGGATCCACCTGACTGTGGCTCGCGTTTGGAGGTGTTTGCCCGTTACCCCATCCTAAAATGCCAATCCAAGGATAGAGTCGACTGGGATTCATACTAGATCTGATAACGACACCCAGAAAAGCGGAAATATGAAATACAAAGTGACAACAACATTTGGTTCAGATTTCCGTGGTGGTTCAGCTGGTTTTATCTAAAGGTCTCCCACACATGAAGCCCCTAAAGGCGTTGATGGGACTTCATAACCCTCGAATCAGGCAACCTTGGGGCCACGTTTGAACATAATTTTAGATTGTTTTTTTCAAGATGACTCCGTGAATGATTTGCGTGATGTTCAGATGGGATATTCTACTGCCCCAGCATCCGGTGGTTTCAATGTTTGATCATCCCCAATGATCGTTGCGACTGCGGAGGACTACGTCATATATGAGATGGCTTGAAACCACCAGCCACTTGTTGGTTATACCCCCCTTTTTTCCCATGATATTCCCAGTTACCACCATTTTTGTTGGTCAAAAGTTCAATGTTTGGAGGCTTTCCGGTTGCTTGATGGACCCACTCTTCAAGCGGTACGCCATACCAGGCCTTGCCAAGCACAGCTTCAGAGATTGTAGGTCAAGCGACATATGACCAGGTGGTTTACACCACAGGCGGCTGTGCTGCAGTGGAGGGTTGGCCCCTGGGGGGTCTAGGACTCGGGTGAAGAAAAATGTTTTTTTGACCAGGTCAATGTGATGTTCATCCCCAGTTGGGATCTGTGGCCCTGATAACAATTACCCTCTGGTTATTTAATATAGCTATGGAAAATGGCCCATTTGCAGATGATTTTCCCATTAAAACCTCCATTTATAAGAGTTTTCCATGGCTAGCGGCGATGTTAAGTAACCAGATGGTATATCATATTATGTCCACTTAGTTCACTGGTACTGCACCCCCAAGTGGTTTCAGAAGTTTGTTTGCGATCCATGCTGAGCTGGGTTCATGATGAGTTGACAACAATAATATATCTTGGGCCAGACCGGTCAGCAAAGGATTATGTTATAGTTCCTGGCAGGCATGCGCAGGAACCCCAGCTAGATATGATAAAAATACATTGAACGGTTTTTTCAGAGATGTCATTTGATATTCTGGACCCAATATGTCCTGGTTTCAGAGCTCCGTATCTTTTTTGTTGAATATCTAGAGCTACCGTTTGGATTCGGATCATTTTAACGACTGCACATAGAAAGATGGGGCATAGCTGCACAGCGGACATGGCGTATCGATCTGATACTGCATGATGTTGTTCAGTTGTGTTTTCTCTGTTCAGTTTAAAGGGTCCCGAAGGCGATACCGAACACCTTTACAATATTTTACAATTATAAACTCCTTCAGCCTTGGAGGGGTTGAATCATGTTTGAATCATTCAATCCCTTCCCCGGATCATATGACCCCCACATCAAAACCTTGGCGGAATGCTCGAGTCGCCCAGGTCGCGCCTGGGAAGGTTGGGTGGAGTTGACCATGGGCGGTTGGGCGTGGGGGCCTGGAAAATTCATGCGAGCACGGGTTGAGACCTTTAGTCATAATTCATCTATAAATGGGCCATTTTCCATAGTTATATTGGATAACCAGATGGTAAATATGAGGTAAAGGCCCTAAACGTCTTGCAGTCGTTGCCTTACATTTTTCGAGTGAAGGCTTTTTTTGACGCAGTCTTGAATAAGATGGTGAGAGAAACAAAAATAGGATTGGGATTGAGCATGTTTTAGTCAGGATTTTAAAGAACCGATTTGTTTTTAATGATCAAACTTCATTATACGAAAGTTAATCATTAGTATGTTAATCATGAAGTTTTAATCATGATAAATGCCAAAAAATATGTTCGTTCATTAGTATGGAAAGAAAATGACAAGTACCGCGGGGAGATGGATGATAAACCATTGGATCTTGGATTTTTTCTCGCATCTCCCACGTGAAATCTTGGGGATTCATTGGTGTTCCACTCTAGATTCCATAGCTTCCCCTTGCGGGTGATAAACGAAATTCCATACCCTCTGGTTATTTAACATAGCTATGGAAAATGACCCATTTACAGATGATGTTCCCATTAAAACCTCCATTTAATTATAAGGGATTGTCCATAGCTATGTTAAATAACCAGATGGTGTATATATATATATATGTGTGTGTGTGCGTGTGCCATTCTAAGTCACCAATAACTCTTTTCCACTATATCCATAGTTTTAGTAAGCGAGTAACGCATATGTGGGGCGATAGAATGGGGGCTGTTTCATCTAAAATGAAGCGGGGATGGGATTTAATAGGCATCGATCCTTAACATGTATTAACCATTATTAACCACTATTATGGGAAGAAAACAGCCAAATCTACAAAATGGGATTTTTGGACCATGACTATGGGAAGGCAGTATTGTTGACCCCTATATATTTAACCACTAGATGGGATTCTTAAAGAAAGTTTCAAGCCCGGGGCCTGTGGCTTATTTCGCCAAGGCTCGCGTGCAAGGTGGGTTTCGGCTGGTGCAAATCGGAGGTTTTCACCAAAGTCTTTACGGCCATTGACTGGGATTTAACCATAGGAAAATGATGGTAAACCGTAGGAAACCATAGGAAAATGGTGATTTAACCGTTATAAATGGTGATTTGATGGTGATTTACTCTTGTGTCGGTGATGTAGTGGTTTAACAATGGGTTAACAATGGTGGATAATGGGATGATAATGGGATATGCCCTCTGATAAAATAACATAGCTATTGAATTGAAATGGACATGGAAATAGTTGATTTGCCTATTTAGAACTATATATTATTTCCCATTGTTCTGTTAGTTTACCAGAGGGGTACAACTTGCAAATATTCAGTGTATATATCACTTATGATATTATGAATACTGATGGGGTATGTATGGTATAATGCGGATATAACCAACAATCGGATGTTTGAACAGCAATCAATTAATAGCGGTATAATCATATGGCGCTATTCCGGGAATATATAAATAACTAACAAACTGCTTACTGTTGGCTGTGTTCCATGCTCCCCGGGACGATAATCCCAGAATCGATGCCTGTTCGAGGGGGCAGAACCAACCAGATAATGGACGTTGTTAATTGACATAATCCTATACCCAAATATACACAATAGATAAATGAAATTTCATATATATATAATAGATATTTTTTTATGTATGTATTTGCATATACATATGCATATACACACGTATATATATATATATATTTATTAAAATGATATTTCATATATCAATATCCCTTATATAATCCCATATCAGAATCTTAATCTTTAAATACCCCATAGCCCCCATTGGTGGATTTCTCAAGAGCGGGATGGGATTAGTACACTTAAAACGCTTGCCTCAGAAAATCCAATTCACTATAGTTCTTCATAATCACCATAAGCCAACATGGCATTTGGTATAATAATAACTATAGAATTGAGCCATATTTTGTATATATATATTTATTATAACTATAGTATTGTGAATTCACGTAGCTGCAAGCTAACATAACATTTAGTATTTATGTATATTTATTTGTCGCTCCAGCATGCTGAGTTCCCGATGGCTCAGTGAACAGCAGAATCGCTCCGTGAGGCGGCAAAAGTGGCTGTTGGGCTATGGAGCGCTTCGATGGGTTCGCTGAAAGACGGGCGGTTGGACGTTGCATAGGACATTTAATGGGATGCAATGGAGATATAATGAGGATTATAAATAGAATTAAATAGATTTAATATATGGGCAATCACCGGTCTGGCAAATCATAGGTATAAATGGGCCGGACAATCCATAGCAAATTGTTAAACTACCGGATGCACTGTATTATCGCAAATGAGAACTTGCAATAATATGTGGCAAAGAAGATATACAGTACAAAATTTGAAAATCTTGCAAGTACAAACTCTATCAAATTCCACTTTTGTTTTTTACTTTGAATGGACACCAAAACTGGCCACCCACATTTGCACCTCCAACTGGCTCTGCTTGTTTGTTTCGGTTGAGGCGTTTTGGCGCAATCTCGCGGCAAGGTGTTTTTTCTTCAAAGATTGTCGATTAGTCAACTCAAATTATGCTGGTTAGTGTTAGTGACGATTCATCCTAAAAAATGCGGCTTCAGCTGGCCTAAGAGTTTAACATCATTTGGATGTAGAATTTCAACAACTGATGCTGAGTTTCCTTCCAAGCTTCGCCAGATCTCCTTTGAAACGACCCATTGCTGGATGACACATGTTTCCACCGAGGTTTTCAAGACATTCGCCCGTTTGTACCTATGTTTCCTTATGTGTTTTGCCGGTCAAATCTCCCTGCTTCATGTCCAACTTCCAGTTCTGCTTCCCAATGTTCTGATCCGAAATTATCTCAAAATCCAGTTCCAATGGTATAAATGGATATAAATGGCATTTTCATGGCATTTTCTCCATTTTCCATGGCATGTTTCCTCCATTTTTTCACCGCGCTTCTTTACCGCGCCAGGTACATCAGCATGCTCCGCATCTCCCGCGGGGAGCTGATGATCCCGGAGGGCCCCCGCAGGCCGCGGCAACGGCGGCCCGAGGCCGGTAGGGCGGGGGCGGCGGGGCGGGGGCCGGGCGGGTAAGGAACTTCTCCCGATTTCGGATGTCATGGGAAGATATGAAAAATCGTGGTTTAATAGTGGTCAATAGTGGGTTAATGATGGGTTAATAGATGTTGATAATAATCTAGCTCAATCTTACATGGATACAAACTAATCCAAACTAGTCTTTTGGTATTAATGGGAATATCTACGTTCAACAGCAAAGAATTTAATTTTTTGCAGGGTATCTAAGATTGGCAATGTAATGGGTTAATGATGGGTTAATAGATGTTGATAATGGGAAAACATTGGTGAATGATGCTATATTTTTGGGGTGAACCATGGGTTAATCATGCTTTAGTTAATGGTATACCCTACCCAGGTATGGCAAGTTGTAGTTGCTTTTGGACAAAGCCAGATTAAGAGTGGATCTTTAGAATGCGGATGTGCTTTTGAAATTGTTTTTTTGTATTTTTGGTATTGGCACTGATGGCCACTTTGAAATCAGAAATCTGGTGGTCACATATCGAGGTGAAAGAGCTGAACCTTTAGGTTGGCCACTGTTGCTATACCCGCGGCGTCTCAGGAACCCTTGCCTGGGGCATGTTGTCAAGCGCAAACGTCCGGTGCCCAGGGACCTTGTAAAGGCTTTGTCATGTGTGGATAAGTCAAATTTGGAGCTTCAACGGCCCAAGACCCATAGGTTTGCCCCAAAAGTGGGAATCACCAAAATAGTGGCCTTGGCATGGAAAGAACATGAAAACAGATGTGATTTCGAGGTGCCAGATTGTCAGCTAAAACCACAGGATTCGGATGTTCGGGCTGCCATCGATTTGGCCCAGGGTTTCATTTGGTGGCGGGGTCCACCCTAAGGAGGTTTCACTCAGCGGTTTCGTAGTTTCTTTGCCACGGCAAGAACCCCTGGAAGGTGCAATTCCTATATAATGGTTTCTGTCATTTTTGTGGTTCGTGAGATGTTATGACACATAAGGCGACGACAACAACAACAACAATGGGCAATTAAGATTCAAAAGCCCTAAGTGCGACCAATACTTCACTGAACATTGTTTCTTCGTCTTATCTTCATATTTGTTGGGGACCTGCCCTGAAATTGCAGTGCCCAGGTCCTCCTACTGTGCAAGTGGCGCCCTCAGCTACTGGATGTTGAGATGGGGGTGCTTGCACTTCGGGGGTTGCAATTCAAGTTATAATCAGGTATTTAACCATGTTGAAATTGTGGTGTATATTCGACTATGATGTACATATATACTGTCTATGATTATACTTTATCTCATATATTAGTACATATTACAGTATTCACAATGGTATGTATATATATATGTGTGTGTGTATATATATATATTGGGCCCCCATTTTTGGGTGGGAAAGTACCATGGTGAAACTCCACCGAGGTACCTGGCTACAAGTTGGCCGCGCTGAATGGGCCGCCAAGCGAAGGGTCAGATGCAGGTAATGGAAGGTTTCATTGCGCCTGTCTCCCTGGCAATTCTAGATTAACCTTGGATGGGTCGAATAATCCTTTAATCTGCGGCTATAAGTAGGAATTTCATGGAATATCTACTCACTCAGCTAACAATCTATATATATATATATGTGTGTGTGCGTTTTACAGGGTATCTAAGATTGGCAATGAATTTTGGAGCCCAGATTAGAAATCATGGGGACCACGGAATACCAAGGATGGTGAGCAGATCTTCCAAGACCACTGTGATTTAAAGCGTGTATCAAGTTTGACACCTGGAGAAAATTTGAGCCACCTATTCTACTTACAGTAATTGATGCTGCCATGTCTTGCCATGTCAGGCCTTGAGCAAAATTACATAACCACGAGTTATCAGAGGTGCGATATGAACCGCCGATGATTTATGTGGGTCTAGTACGTTTCCTCTTCGTGGTCCTTGGCTGCAATTCTGACCAAGACAAGCTGATGATAAAAATCTTCGCGGGGCCAAAAGTGTTAAAAGTGGCTTCAGAACGCTGAAAGTCCAGGGCTCTTGGATCACAAATCCTCGCGCATGGTGCACCAAAAGCTCCTCAGTTAAATTATGCTTCAGTAAAGGTGGACATGAACATCCCAGTGCGGAGTCCTATCTGCTGAAACTGGGCCCATCTGATTTTCACGATAGGAACTTCATCCTCATGGCGATCCAACGAAAAAATTGGTGGGACCATCCCTGGACAAAAAAGCTTCTGTAGCCAGGCAAAAAAAACCTTCACGCTCGCAGAGTTGAACCTACTGTGGCAGCTGTTAGCTGCAGATGTTGCCCCCGGCTCCCATGGCTCGCAGTCTCGCAGTGGCTCAAACGCGGGTCCTTGCAGAAGGCCACATAGGCCACGGGATCACCCAGGAGACCCGGAAAAGTGCGGGCATGGCTCCTGTATGATCAATGCATGCTGCATCATACTGTAGGTACAGGCATGCACTTCTTCGTTTTGTATAGTTATGTATATATATATATACACACACACGTCATACATTGTACACCTATGTGTGTAGCTATCTATTTCTTATGTTTGTTTCATCTATGTATTTCCACATTTCTTTGTGTATAATATGCAACGCGCATATGTATAATGATTGTTACATATGTGAGTGTATGTATGTGTGCAAGTATATGGTATAATTATATATATATATGTGTGTGTGTGCGTGTTATCGTAAGCTATGGATACCTATGGTATGGTACGGGATGGTATGTGTTTGTTTCGTTGCTGGAGGAGCCATGAAAGAGAGCTACACCACCCTGGCCCAAGAAGAAAATCCTGAGGGTCATGAAGAGGAGCCCAGAAGATTTATGCCCGGAGTGCCCAAAATTGGGGGGATTGACCATGATTGACCTGCAAAATCGAAGCCCTAAGCAGCAAACATGTGGGGCCGGTGGGTGTTGTTGTTCCTCTTTTTCAGAGGGACGCATAAAACCTGTGATGCTGCAGGATGAGGAGGATCGCAAGAAAATCACGCAGATTCGCCTGAAGTCGAACCCAACTGTCTCCAGATGCTCGATTTTGGCGCGGCCCTGTTTGGAATCACACAGATATCTTGGGAGCCAAAAGGAACAGAAAGAAACTTCACCACCAGTACAGTAGCACTTTCTAAGAGGGTTGCCTTGTTAAATGACTTTTAGTTCTCGAGTAAGTCCTTGTTGTTGGGAGGGCCGCCTGCGGGGCAGCAGCCCAGTGTTTTGGGGATACCCAACTTGGAAAGTAGGTTGAAAGTAGATCTGGACATGGCCTTGCCACTTGCAGCTCGTTGAAGGAAGTCTGGGCGGGAGTTTGCATCAGAGATTCTTAAAAAACTTTAGAAGATAGGTGAAAGCTGCATTGCTCAAGTGGAATTCGTCCAGCCTGTTTGGCTCGCTTGTTGGTTTTAAAGATTTCTGACTTTCTCCCCTTAGGATGATGATTCCCATCGAATGTTTTTCAGGAAGCCACCACCAACGGGTCACATCACCATCCGAAGAAACCGACAGCACAGGATGCAAGAGATGCTTCCTGGCCGTGATTCGGGCCCTGATCTTCGTTTCGGCCACCTCAGCGTTGCTCTACTTGCAGATTTGGTGGGCCACCGAGTCACTTGGCCCACCTGTTGGGAGAGCACACGAAGGGTGCCAGTTTGGAAGATCTGATGTTCTCTGCCTGCAAAGGATTAGGGCAATTAAGCCTTTGGTCTAAAAAGGCCAAACTTCTATGTGTACTTCTCATGCTGGCCTTGAACCGTTGGATTCGCCAGTCCGTTGCGCTAAGGTATGCCTGGTACGAAACTCCAGCGAATGTCACCGGCACGTTGAACCACACGTCAATTATTTCCTCAATTGAGGCACGCCACCGCAACGCTTCAGAAATGACCATTTCAGCGGTGATTTTGATCCGGTGATGTTCATTGCCAGCATTCTCCCAGGAAAATTGCCTGGTGGACGAATCGGTTGTGGTTGCTTAGCTGGACGATGATTCGGATAGAAGTTATGGCAACCTAAGAGGCTGAGATGTCCCAAGAGCTTCCACGATGTTTTTTTTGCCAAGTGGGCCTGTGTGAGTATCATCAAGCCGGGCTGTGGCGAGGTGGTCATCGGAACAGATTCCACACATAGTATGTCATATAGTGGCATAGTGGTGGCATTCAACAAGCAACCAACCTGTGTTGATGTGTGTTTGTTCTGTGTAATTTCTGAATCAATATTTGTTGGTACCGGCCGATCATCCTCAACATTCTTCAACCACATGTCAAAACGCGTTTGTTTGAAAATAGGGTACCCCCAAAATCCAGTGGTTTATCAGTGTTTCGCATTGAATGGCTATAACTTGAGGTACCCTATATATAATGTCAAGTCAGGATTAATCAACATCCCGTTATTTATCAACCTCCTCCTCCCCAAAAAAAATGCAATTTAAAAACAGGTGGTCCCCCAGGATTAATAAACCGGTGGGCCTACCCCCGATTAATCAACCACCACTTCGGAAATCCATGTTTTTAATCTAAAATTCTTCCCCATAGGAATCTGTTGGTTTACCCAACCAGGAGGTTTTAAGTATCAAATCTTATGAAATCCAATGGAATTCTATGATGATCTTATTGACTCAAGCCATATCCAAATGTTTATGGTTCAGAGTTGCTTATTATGAAGGGGTAGTCAAGAAAACCAGTCAGAAGGTACCCCCCCTACCTTCTGGGGGGGGGTTATTAATCCGGTGTTGACATTATATATATATATACAGACAAACCCAAATTAAAATCGAAGAGGTGCCTCAAAAATACCCTCCGGCAATCAAGCGTTGCAATGGAAAGTTCCCAGCCATAGCCAGCCGAGGATTTATGGGCGAAAGACTTGGCAAAGGAACGGACGCTGATCGTCCCTGGGCAAACCGGGGAAGCACAAAAAAGGAGAACCAAATGGCGGTTGATAAAACACCGAAAGAAGATTTGAGAATAAGAGAGTTGGGTTGACCCAGAAAAGATTGAAAAAAACGCAAATGTTGAAGATGTTATCGCCAAAATCGTGGGGGTTGATGGTTTCAAATGGGCAGCCCCATCACTTGAAAGAGCGGCAGGCCCCCGCAAAACGTGGTTGCCAGGTTTTTTCTTTGCAGATGGTTCAGTATATATTTTGACCCACTGGAAGATGCTATTGTTTGCAAATGATGCATGTCTACAAGACTTTGATTGTTTCAAAGTGGCCATGGGCACCTTGCGTTTCTGCCCGATGATTTCTATGAGCAGGGTGGTTTTAAGCCGAAATGGAGGTACCATGCCGTATGCGGACGCAGGCCTCATCTGAACATATACAAAAAAGAAGTTTCTGTATATAGATTCTAGATCCTGCATCTATGTGAGGTTCCTCAAAATCAGTTCAGGTCCCTGAGCCAACCCTTCAGGCGGAGGTCCATCCTAATTCTCCGTCACCTCTGCCAGTTATGACATGGTACGTGAGTGAAGAAGTTTACAGGACCTGTGCTGCCTGCTGCTTTCAGAGATGTTTCCCACCAGAAACTCATGTTCCAGGCAGTTTGAACTGGCCCCATGCAGTACCCTTCCCTGATTCGGCAGCTCTGCACATTCAAACGGGCATAAAGGGGCCATGGGTAACCCACTGAACCCCACGCAGTCCTGGAGTCCTGAAGGGGAAATGTTTTGCAGCCTTGCCAGTTATTTAATTTTCCTGGATACATGGCCTAAACATGCCCAAACTGAAACAACAGAGAACAGCAAGACCACATCGACAGAAGCATAGGAACACAATATGTTCTTCTTTCCCCCGGGTTGCGGCCATGGAAGGAGGTGACATAAAATGACTTGGCTGCTGGCATGACTCACCCCAGCACCCAGTCGATGTGTCCAACTCTCTTACATTTCAGTCCTTAGGACATATTCATTATAACCAGTGATGGCCTATTTGTGTGTGGCCACCCTGGGTATATAGGAACTATATGGGAAAATATAGGAACTATATGAGAAAATATTGGAACTATAAACCAATATGTTGGAACTAACAGAAAGAAATGCAGGAACTTGAAAAGACTGGGTTGTGCTGAAAGAATTGCACTTAGGTTCAGCCTTTTAAGCTGGCACAAACATTTACAGAGATGTGGGCATTCATACCCCAGACCCCGGGATCATTGATGATGTTGGAATCGAAATCATAAAATCTTAAACAGCCGGCTTATGTTCTAAACTATAACTAGGTAGTTTTTTCAAAAGATATGATATAACGTATGTATATACCTGTATACACATTTAATAATGTATTGTATACAAAAAACATATGTAAAAATTATATGTGTGTAACTATATATATATATACACATATTCTAATGCAAAATAAATATATATATATATATTGATATATTTAGGCTAAAAAAACGCAAGAATCCAGTTTTGCGGGAACGGTCGCGACGGTTCCTGACTGTAATCTTGAATACAGCGTGGAACGGTTGCGACGGTTCCTACACTATATCTTTTTTGCAGTTTCCAGGAACGGTTCCGAACGGTCGCAGACGGTTCCGGACTATATCCTTTTTTTAAGGGCTATAGCATGGAACGGTCGCGACGGTTTCCGACTGTAATCTTGAATATAGCATGGAACGGTCGCGACGGTTTCTGCCTTTTAGCACGGAACGGTCCTGACCCCTAAATCATATGTTTGTGTCTCGTTTTATCTATGATCCAAATATTTTTTCAAAACATGTTAGTTTCAAATTATCAGCTAAAAGCTACAACTTGTAAGTTTTTCGTGTACAGCGTGCTTTAAAAGTTGTTTTGATATATGAGTTGGTGCGGCCACAAAATATAGTAACTACCATCATTCAGTGGTATAGCCAAAATAGTATAGCCCACAACAACCTACCCAAAATTCCTTTAAGAATACGGGTGGGATGGAAATAATCAGCAGCATGAACAAATCTGCAAGTTGGTTCCTGCCAGTGATGAAAGAAATGCATCATCGATGCTCTTGGTGTAGCTGCGGGGGGTCACCCGGAAAAAACATCACAGGGAAGGAGGGCCCCGTGAATTAAATCAACGTGCCCCTCGATTCCAAAAACCAGGCAAATTCCAAATCTGGTTTTCCATGCCCAAACGGCTTCTCTATCCCTGGATCTCTTCAAAGCTCTTCCGGCTCAATTTGTGGCCCCGTAAAGCCACATGCCAACCATACCCCTCCAATGCCCAAAAATGGAACCGTAGAAACCGTCGCGACCGTTCCTGGGGTCAGAAAATTGCAAAAATTGGCTAGGAACTATACGGAAAATCTCAGGAACTATATGGAAAATCTCAGGAACTATATGGAAAATCTCAGGAACTATATGGAAAATCTCAGGAACTATATGGAAAATTTCAGGAACTATATGGAAAACTTCAGGAACTGTATGGAGAACCTCACAGGCTATATTGGAATGCACTAACTGCCTGGCAAATATCAATCTTCAAATTCGCATGCCCTCTGTACATCTTCAACTACACCCCGCTTGGATCTAAACATCACTTTCCAGCACATGGGGTACGCCAGTTCTGTGGTTGGGGGTGAACAAAAACAGCCCCATGCCGACTCTGAAAGCTAGAAACTCTAAACTTCCAACTTTGGCCTTCCGATCTGACCTGTTGTTTCCTTTCCTTAACTTGAATTTTGAACCACATCACCACATCACCACACCATCATCATCAGCAGCAGCATCATCAGCATCATCAGCATCAGCATCATCAGCATCAGCATCAGCAAATCATCATCATCATCATCATCATCATCATCATCATCCTCGTCCTCGTCCTCATTCTCACCCTCATCCTCATCCCCTCCTCATGGTCATCATCGTCATCCTTGCTCATGGCTCTTCCTCACATGTCACATAGATCACAGGTCGTAACAAACCGTACAGCAATCATGTCAGTCGCGAATGGTCAAAAGTTTATAACAGAGGCATCTTCACGATTCAGGCGGGTACAGTCGAGTTCAATTTTGGATGAAATGTTGCTTGTCATTGTGCGTTGTATGTCGTCAATGCTTTCCGTACCCCATTCTGCCAGCGAGGTCGTGTCGTATCACAATTTGTGTGATTTGTTACGTTATTTCATCCAACTTATGTAAAATTCAGAATGTGCAGTTGTTATGATACGTGGTTGTTTTGAAAAGAAAAATAATAGTTCCGATTCAGATTTCAAACTTATGACTTGTCAAAGGTGTCAAGTTATCGAATTGAAAAACAGTTTAGTATGATAGAAGCAACAATAACATTTTAAAAAAATATTGCTACAATCATTATAGTACTGAATATCTATCATTTTTTGAGTAATATAGTAGAGTGTACAACCGCGCATGCTCGGCCATTCAGAAGCTCAGAAGCCAGGAACATGTATCTAGCCATGTGGCGGTATGAAATATTCAGATGTAGGAAAGCATTCCCAAGTATCATGCACATATCATGCGCAAATTCCGATGCATAAGTTAAGCCTCAGTCACAGTCACAGCTCATAGTTGTCCCAAATCCAAAATAGTTCCTGAAGAACTCAATATGGTTTCTGAAGAATTCAATACAGTTTCCAAGATCCCATTTGGATACGTCACAAACCCCTGGTTAAATAGGCCAACCCTGGTTATAACATATTCACGCAAAATCACGCAAATGTATCATATGAAACAGTTGTGGCCAGCCAGTCGGTTAGCTGTTAGCTGCGCAATCCGCCAAAGCACCAAAGCTCGCCTAACCCTTAAGACATGGCCGCAGGAACCGTGACGGTTGGATTCCATTGCTCAGCTTCAGTGCTCGCTTGGCCAAGCCAGCGAGGGTTGATTTGCTGGTGGAACAGGCAGGGAACATTGGGGAGAACACGAGAAGTGCTTTAGCGCGGTTCGTGATGAGGATATAATATGATGAGGATGATGAGGATGATGAGGCTGATGAGGATGAGGATGATGAGGATGATGAGGATGATGATGGTGATGAGGATGATGATGAGGCTGATGAGGCTGATGAGGCTGATGAGGCTGATGAGGCTGATGAGGCTGATGAGGCTGATGAGGCTGATGAGGCTGATGAGGCTGATGAGGCTGATGAGGCTGATGAGGCTGATGAGGCTGATGGTGGTGATGATGATGATGATGATGATGACGAGGCTGATGGTGACGATGATGATGATGATTATGATGAGGAGGAGGAGGAGGATGAAAATGAAGATGAGGTTTTGATGGTGAGGAGGAGGATGACGAGGATGAAGAGGACGATGGGTGACGAAGTAGGAAGAGAAGTAAATGAAGGAAGAACATGAAGATGAGATGATGCTGGTCTCAGCAGATTGCAGGGCCCTCCGTGCAAGTTCCCAATATGAACTCACAATGGCTGTTTCCTGATGGTTTCCCTATAATCTGGTCAAATTGGCCCCAAATATCTCTCAGCATTTTCAAAATGTGTAGATCCATGGGTACCCTAATTATCCATTCAGCGCCGTCCCACAGGACTTGAATGAAGGCGAGTACCTCAAATTGCTTGAGGACGCCTTCAGGCGCAACAACTTTCTGGTCGAGGCACGCCGCAGAAATTTTCTGGTTGACATTGGGAAGCGGCTGGGAAAAACGACCGTTGGGATTATATGTTCACGGGGAATATCATATCATGGTAATCAACAAGCCGTACGTTTCCAATATCACATTCTAGGTCCCATTCCATAATCATCCATAATCCATCAGTCCGACTTCGCTCTTGTTTGCCGAGTCCACGCCATCGGCAGGAGGAAGATCTGATTTGGACCGGGAACTATTTGGTGCATCTTGGCCAGATTCCTGTGATTTCACCTGAGTTGCCAGTTTGTTATTCAAGCGTGGCTCAACAAGCGGCCCCAGGCTGGACAGCACACATCATGGCATTTGATTACGTTTCTTGCTGTATGCTGGATTCTTCGATGCTGCCGCTCAAAAAAAAGAGCAACCGACCCCAAAACCAACGAGAATCTTATATCTTTCTGTTTGCAGAACCCTTAAAGCATCAAGATTGAGTTTGCCATGGTTTTTCCATCACTTTTGAACAGCTTCCCAGTGACTGGTGACGCTGTCCTGCACTAAGGGGCCATTGGCATACAAGCCACCAGGGCATGTTGTGGAACAGCATCTTGGGATGGCAGTACTACAAGCCATCGAAAGAATGGCCCCTCGGACGATCCCAAAGTTGTGAATGGATCAGCTTTCTACATGTTTTTGTTCCACTAGGTTTCTGGGGTGCTTATGTATCTATATGTATCTTATGTCATGAGGGAAGGATAGACCAACACACCTGATCGAATTTGATGAGTGGAGTTAACACGTCCACCCAGCTACTAATTATACATTCGATTTGAAAATGGCATTAGTGGGTCAGAACAACAATTCCGAAGCAGGAACCATCAATTAAGTGGTTGGTGGTTTGATCTTTGCAGGATCACTGGCGAGCGCCTCTTTGAGCCACATGCGGCGCAACCACCACAAGTCATCACCACATATATATATATATATATATTATCTTCTGATTCTTGTTGCCAGGGCTGAGCAAAACCCGCACGGAATTTTTTCAGTCTCCCACTTTGAGTTATACCCATGTTTGGGTGGGCTCGTTCCAATGTCATTGAATTGATCTGAGGGGGCCAGCAAAAGACCATCAAAAGACCATGTTGGTGGCTGCTTTCTCCAATATTTTTTTTGCTAAGGCAATTCCTGACAGCTGTGGCCTTTGTGATCATGATGGTGAGCTGTTCCACCATCCTGAAATTCCTGATCCGAGAGGCGGGGGAATGTCCCGGATTTTGCTATCCCCCTGGCTGATGATTTCATTAGTTGGCCGCAATTTATTCAATGACTGGTTGGTGGTTTCAAACATTTTTTATTTTCCATTTCATATATGGGATAATCCTTCCCATTGACAAACTCATATTTTGCAAGATGCTTCAAACATGTTAAAACCACCAACCAGTAATTAGTTGGCCCCAATTTATTCAATGATGTTCACAGATCACTTTTTGGGAGTTTCACCAGCCATTCCATCCCAGGATGGTTCCAGTTGACTGACCTGTTTTGGGGGATGGGTGGCTCAACACAGTGGCTGGAATCCGCAAACATGATGATTCTTGTTGCTGTTATTGTCACATATTGTCACCATATATCTAGCATTGTTTCTATTACTATATATTCATTACCGTGTCACCGAGTGTTGTTATCATTGTGGTGATCATCCCTAAAGATGGTCAATGTGGATGTATCCCCGCTATCATAGTTATTATGGTTTACTGCTGTATTGATATCATTATACATTTTTTGGAATAACTGTTTACTCTAATCATCATGTTTGCTGGCATACTCTTATTTAACGAATCTGAATGCTGTTGTTTGAATGAACCTGTTTTTCCATAAAATCATCCCTATTAACCTGGGAGAATAGAAAATAATCTATATGCTGCCACTGCTATTCACGTGGTCAACATGCAATGGAAGAGAACCATGCTTATTCAATCGAAAATTATTGCTTTGGGTTGCTGTTGTACAAAGTTGTACATATGGTATTGTCGCTATGGAGTTTTACATTGCAACTATGCAGGCAATGTTTGTTTCCAAGGTGTTTTTCATATTTGTCACTACTGCATATCCGTAATTCTGATAATTATTGCAGCACCATAGAATCTGTTTGAGTTATAGTGACTTCACTGTTCTCCCTCACTGGAATCATGGTGAATGTTGATGGGGAATCATGCGCCAGTGGTGGCCGCAAGTTTTTAGGTGAAATCTTCTAATTTACCCAGATAGTATCTATAGTGAACATATGAGAATCAATATTGTTGCATTCCTATTGTCACTACAAGGTGGTGAACCGTAGCAAGTACTTAGAAACTAAGCAACCGTTTCGGGGGCCAACCCTGCATGTTGGTTGCTTGAAATGTCCATTATAACCCAGTATCCCCACTATCATGTGTTGTTCTTTAAGTTCACATTTAAACTTGTGGTATATAAAAATAAGATAAAATAAGTGTGTTTTTAACAGCGTGGTATCATATGTGGGGGTTCCTAGCTAGGGCTACCGCAAATCATCCAAAATCAGAGTATTTGAATACTACAACCCATGGTTTTGGGGATTCCACATTTTGGGAAACCCTTTTATATATCTATATATATATGTCTGTGTGTGGGGTTTATTTTTTCATGTTCACCTTCTGTTGATTAAGCCCCTGTTTCTGGATATGGGCCCAGGCTCAGACAGACTGGGGTGACGCCTGCCAGGTGCTTCGCAGTGCTTTGTGGCAGATATAACTTAGTTTATAATTTATGGTTTAACTATCGCAAACTATGGTTTATAAATGTTTAAAACTAGCTTAACTTCATCAACTGTGGTTTATGGTCAAACCGTTTTACCAATCAAAATGCTGATGATTAAGATTTAACGGGAATTTCACCGCCAAACATGGGGACTGACAGGCGGTTTAGGATATATCGAACTAGCTCATAGGACTTGTAAACCAACAAGAACAATTGGGGGCACCGCTTCGTAAGAATTTACAGAACGATTTGCAACAATTCATTGCCATAGTTTTTCACCATCTAGAACCATGTTCAAGACATACATGTATATCTAGTTGCAACCATTGATCGCCATTTATATCATAATGTATAATCAATGCGTGCCCATGTGTGTAGCCACTTGTAACAATGTAAAACCAGTTTTGGGGGATTGTAACCATGCATAACCCAGAACAAATGGCATTGGGCCCCTGCGTGGTATGCATACGGACAGTCAGCTCATAAATTGCAACTATAGCGGAGGAATCGCAGGATGAGATGGAATGAATCCACGTCTTTGGATGGTTGAATCCCTGCTTTTGCTAGTTAATTGCATATTTATTTCAGATGGTTAAATCTCCGTTTCTAGTGACAAAATCATCTTTCTTCAAATTTCTTCCATCTCAGTTGAGATCATGTTCTGCTCACCCACATGGTTCCTGATCCATCTGTGGCGGCTTGAGGTATGGATTACTCAGAACGACAATCTCTGGGAAGTGGCTAAGCAAAAAGGATCTTTGGCAGCAACAGCCGCAGGAATTTCGTGGCTTGAGAACCGCAGAGAGGGAAGAGAGATCCCAAGTTGCGGGGTACCCAAGTTTGACCCAAAAAATGGTGGTTGCCCGACATTTCGCTGGAGTCCTCCCCACTTTTTCAGGAAAGAAACCCATCAAACCTGACACCAAAAAGATCCAGGAAAAGGCACTGGAGGGATGAAAGTGCATGGTTTTGAGACTCCAAAGGCTTGAAGTGGAATCCCAAAGATGAGAAATCAGCACAGTTTCTGAAAATAGATAGGATTAAAATAATTGCACAATGCGGAGCGAACTCATACATTTGTTCTACCCAAGATCTCCCGCGCATCCTGGAGTTGATCTTTCACAAACTTCAGCTTTGTTTGATCCACAAAAGCTTTACCTCTGAAATCAAACCTGAAACCCCCAACACTGCGCCATTTTTGAATGTATAAGACAATCCTTTTCCAAAGACTAACGTTCTATCTTTTTGCGGGGTCCGTGCTTGATCTCAGGGGACTTAGTTCTTCCCACTTTGCTAGAAGTTGATCAACCACTGCAGCGCTAAGCAAGCGACAGCTGAGAGGCACACCCAGAGAAAGCGCCTCCTAAGCGCCTCGTCCCAAAGGATGAAGAGAAGGGCGAAGCATCAGGACGAGCTCATTGTGATTCGTGCTTCATACAGTGATGGGCGGTTTGATTAGCAGATTGCCAGATTCAGATATTTTCATACACACCGATGGTATTACCAAACACGCATTGACGTTGATTTTACAAGAACAGAGATGGAAACACAATTAACAAGACTGGACTAGAAGCAACTATCACACACACAAAAATACATACATATGTATATATATATATATATTTATTTATATTTATATATTTATATATACACAGTGTATATATATATATAGTATCTACATACATACTGCATACATATACACACGCTATCAGGATTCAAAAAATGCCTCTAGGGCTATTTTCCAGTTCAATGTGATGATGAAACCCAGCTGCTCCATGGTAAAGACAGGTGGCGTGGAAAGGCTGAAAACCTGTTTCTTGGAAGCTGATTCGAAAGAGTAGACGCAGCTGTTTGGTATGTTACGTTATTTTTGGGTTTCCCTGAGAGGGTGTACCCTTACAACCCTACTATGCCCTGCTAGTTGGGACCACCCTTGCCACACGAAATGTTGCGAGATTCAACCCACACCAGGGACCTGTAAAAAAAATTACACCCATCTCCTTCCCTGCTGAAATAAGCTGCCAGCTACCGAGTTTGGACCCATACCCAATCATGCCTCCTTGATTCCTGATTTGTTTGCCATTCCCAGAGTTGGCTGAAAGGAACATTTGCAGTAAATATCTGGCTATACCTGGGGTTTCAAACAGAGATGTTGCCTTAAACCAATGGCTGAACATCATATTTTGAGTTTCCCAGATGGTCGGTACTCAATCATCCAAGACCGACCCAACTTGGTGCCAGGATCTGTGGCCAAGAAGAAAGTCGTCGCGGCGGAACCCGTGGAACCTGTGGAGGTTGACGTGAATTGGGAAGCACCCGGACGCATTTGGTGGATGAAAAATGGTACTGTACCAATTCAGGTACCAATTCAGGTACCGCCCAAAGAATCCCAAAGATATGAAGGCATGCTAAGCTGAGTTTTGTTGCATATGTGCAGTATGTAGGCCATGAATGGAAGGATGGATATATATATATATAGATAATATATAAGCACATGTAATCGCAGGTGTTTATTTGCGTTGATACGGCCCATGATGCTTTTATCCTTTTGATGCCGTCGTAAAAATTCATACTTCTAGTTCTAAGTAAGCTGCGCCCCCTTTATACTTTTCATAGGTGCCTGGCGCTTTTCAAGAAACCTAGGAAACACTGAAACCATCCTGTACCCATTCATCTCCACACCTACATCCGCTGCACGGTTTCCAAGGAGAGGCTGTGCTTGTGCTCGCCCTTCTTTGTCTTGGACAATACTTTGGCCGACGCCTACTCCTGCGAAGAACAGGCCTCGGTAGAAGTGGAGCGGATGGAAGATGGCGGAAAATATAGGGGTGGGTAAACCAAAAAGAAACATGGCTGGTGGCTCCAGCATTTATCTTCTTTAAGGTGATTAATACAAATGAACTTTGAAGGTTGAAAAGCGTGAGAATGGCCTTGCTCAAAGTCTTTGGATTCACGTCTCCAATTGCTCATATGCTATATAAGTCTATTGGTCAAAGGGGAAGGGAAAAATCTTCAAGGCTGAAGCTGGCACACACGAGTGGGCAATGGCTGGCGGTTGACCATGAAAATCCCTATTGACTTTCTATAGATGATAGGAAACCTGGTGATCTCTGGCATTGGCCGCGTGGCTCCATTGCTGTTTTTAAGGTTGAGAAGATATGATTCAAATTGGTCAATGATGTGCGTTTTTTTGCCAAAAAGCTGGTTATCGCCCCTTTTCCCACTTTCCAAGATCCCAATCCAGTTCTTCACCGTGCCACCAGATGCCGCCGCATGCTGCCGCGCGTTGTTTTGAGGTCCTTTGGGCCGTCGCCTCTGCCGTGGTTCATTCCCTGACCTTCTCCATTTGCCCCGCCCTGCCATGCATCGCATGTCATTTCATGAAGGCTGCCTGGTGAAACGTTGACAGCCGTGGCACCAGTGGTGCAACCATCGTTTCGCAGCATGTTACAGTTCCACAATGTCCCACATGTATTTCCAGTTCTATGTGGTATTTATATGTCTATATATACATGTATATAGACTCCCATATGAAATCCAGAGATTTCAAAATTTTCAACTTTTCGTGGATGGCTGTTTCATTGTTTATTTTTGGCCATAGAAATGAGATGACGATCCCCCATGACTCATATTTTTGAGAGGGGTGGCACAAGCACCAACAAGTTTCTACGAAAAAACGCTTCTGAATTAACTTAATCCCACTAAAGTAGCTGTGTTCATTTCAATGGCAGTTTTACCGTGGTCCTATAACCCCCGGCACTTGCTAAATTGCAAATGACATGATTGAAATATCTGAAATAGCTATTTTCTGACACTTGTGGAGGGTTTTCCCATGATTTTCCCTAGGCTCACCAGGTCCTGCAAGTTGTGAGGCTTGGGTTCCCCTCTTCCACTTCCTCATGGGGGCGTATGGTCTGGCAGTGATCCCATTGGGCTTGAGTTACTATTTCGCCCTCAGCCATGGAAAGTTCCACGGCTGATGGTGCGATGCCACGCTTTTTGATGAGATGTTTGGCGAAGATCCAAATCCTGCTGAAGCGGACTGTTTTTTTGTTTTTGTTTGAGAGGCGGCCTCAATCACAGTTTCAAGTTATGTTTCAAGGAACTTGACGGTTCACTTCAGAGTGCCCTATCATGCCCTATCCATCCCTATCCATGTTCCCTTGGATGATGTCGCAACCACAGCCCACCAAAATCTCCCTGTGCTCGTGCGGTGACTTTTTTTGGTCTCAGGCTGAATCTCACCTTTGCATTGCTTCAGATTTTTGTAATGACTTGCTGGGTTGTGGCGAGCGTTGTGTGCCCTGGTCGCATGTCGCAGTGGCAAGCCGGGGTTTGCAACCATATCGCAGTAGAGAAAATTGGTCGGAACCCAACTGGTCAAAGATCATTTAACAGAAACTGGCTGTTTTGGTTCGAGTGAACCACCAACCCAAAGGATCAGCTTTGGCTCTTGAGCATTTCCCCCCGATTTGGATCCGTGGGTCATCGTGGGTCTGTCCATTATGAATATGACTAACATGACTAACATGATGGCACATGATGGCACATGATGGCACATGATGGCACCATGTAGCTTTGATGCTCTCCATGCCATGGGTCCAATGGGTCCATGGCAGGTACATCATTAGTTCTCTGATCTACTTGGCAGCTGTCGCCTCAATCGATTCGAAGCTCATCGTGGATGCCCTGATTCCCTTGGCTACGGTCTTCGCCTATGCCACCATTGTGATCTCCCGGCTCAAGGCGATGGAGTACATTGCCAAATACTGCCCGAAATGGAGGGAAAATGTACCGAAAAAAACAAGTTTGGTTTAGGGTTTTAATTACAACGTTTTGCTGCCTTTGGTCTCAAAAGTGGCACCTCCAAGCTTGCAGTTAGATTTCATCGAACCCGATCATTGCGAGGCTCTTCAAAGGCACTACATTGCTGCTGCGGAGGGCAAAGCAACAAAGGGTTTTCTGATGTACGAAACCCACCGGCTCGGCTTTTCGACCTCTGCGATCATCGTTTTGGCGATAGACCCTTGGCTCGATTTTACAACGCCGGCCAAATTGCATGACATAAACATGGTTTCAACATGTTTCAACATGTTTCAACAATTTTGTCCAGGTATACCATGTGGATCCATGGGATACCATGGGGATCCATGGAAATTCGTTGGTAGTTCATGCCCGCCGCAGGAAGGTGTTGCGTCGTTGTTTGGCCTCTTCCTTATCCAGCTGGCCATTCGAAACATGTATCTGGGCCAAAAGCCATCAACAACAAGTGGATTTTACCAACAACAGTGGAGATCCAACCAGCAAAAATAATGACGCTTTAAGATTGTTATTGTAGTGGATTGAGTGGATTCCAGCATCAAAAGTGGGAATTAACCAACAAAATTGTAGATTCAACATATTCAACTAGGGAAAAAATTGGATTGAAACAACACAAATTGAGGTTTAAGCATACACATGTGAATTTAACCAATAGAAGTGGGGATTCAACCGCCAAAGCCGCAGCTTTATGCATTAAAAGCAGATTCAACTTCACAAGAAATGTGGAATTCGACCAACAAACCTGTTTTCACATCATGGCGACATCACTGTCCGACCTCGTGTTTATGATGGCCCACCTAGCAAGGGAAAGTTGCCTGTTCTCTCGATTTTGAAGCCATCGAGTTACTCAATGCGTTTCTTTGAGACCCATGATGATCTTACCAGATGCACTTGGCGGTTTTGGAAAATATATTTATGGATCCCCGATCGAATTTCCCTTACAGAATGGAAGGTGTCGACCCTCTTACAAATGGTTTATATAGGGTCATTTTGTAGTTACAAAAAGACCCCTAATCAGGCCTTTTTGTAACAGGGCACCCAAAAGGCAAAGTTGTGGATTTTCAAGTGTTCATTTTGTAAGAGTTTTGAGGTGCCAAGTCATTTTTTAAGACCATCGAGTTTGTCTTTTTGAGGCTTTTTGTAAGCTCAAGATGCTGTTTTTGAACATCAAAAAAAACAAAAAAGAATTCAGCAGGGTGTGCAATGACATTTTGTAAGGAGATGTCGTCAAGACTAGAAGAGCCTTTTTGTAAGAATATATGCTTTTTAGGCATTGATACAAAGTATTGTTCAGATTTGTACATGTTTTTGATTCGCCTCAATCATGTGATAGCTGTTTTGGCTATTTCCGAAAAGGCCCCAGCCCACAGCCCTGACACATCCCAATGGCGTGGCTTCTTGCGGTTCTTTTGGTGAGTTGGCTTTCTGGTGTTGGGAGTGCACCAGATTTGCCATCACTCGGCGTTGATGATTCTATATAAATCTATATGAAATCTATATGAATCTATATGAGTCTATATATGTCTATATGATATTTTGACTCATTTTTTCACGTTATAACATTCCTGATCATCCTTATCTTTGAAACTAGAAGTGTTAATGGGTAGCCTCTTACAAAATGGCAGGGGGCCAGGTGTGTCTTACAAAAAGGGTGGGTTGATCATCCTCAATACATATGCATACAGGTGCATATGCAAATCAGTAGCTATCCCTGAAGATCCATCCAGGTAACCAGAGCTACACAAACCTCATTTAGACTCCATATAGGTACTATATAGGTTAGGTTCACTACAAAATGCCAAGGTGTTGCTACCCTACAGGGGAGGAGTGTTTATTTTAGGAAGCTTCCTGGGGCTACCAGCACCTTGCCATTTTGTAAGGCACAGTTCAAGTTTTAGGGCAGCCATGGCAGCAATTTTTGGATTTGGTGGAGGCACCAACTTTCTTCTTGGTGTTGTGTTGGCCGAGGATGGCCAAAGATCTTTTGCAAGTTGTAAGTATGACGACGTTCATGGCTATCTTATGTGTTTTTTTTGTACATGTTCTTTCGTGTTCAATTTTTATTTTTATTTTTGGTACTCATGTGATTATACAAACGCGAGACATCATGAAAGGAGTTCTGGTAGGCAATGAGGCCAAAGAAGCAAAAATACACAAAATATAAAGCAAACCAAAAGGTGGCAAAAAATGGAATCCTTACAAAAAGGCTGCTTGAAAATCAACGAGTCCGGGAAAACCAGAAACAGGGAACCAGAAGTTGTGTCCTTACAAAATGATGCCTGAAAACGCCATCTAAAATCACAACTTCTTATAAAAAGGTCATCGACAAATATACAACTTCCATATCGTGAAGAAAGTCGTCACCTTATAAAATGGGGTGGGTGTTTGAAGTCGAATGAGGGTGCTAAAACCCTATGCTTTTTGTAAGGGCCAAAACTCGTAAAAACCGACTCTTTTTGTAGGGTTTTTCAAAAACCCATGGATTTGTACTACAACAAGCCGGGTGCGACACCTCCCCCCTAATTCGAAGGGGGATATTTATGGTCATTAGATGTCATTAGTTGGGATTGATGATGATGGTTGAATGCGTATACTTGGGATTAATTTATATATATATATATCGATTTGACCTTGGTGGTTTGAGTTTTATGTTTTGGTATCCACCATGAGGTGTTGATTTGTAAAAAGTGGAGAGGTTTTTACGGCCAAAACAGCAATCATCAGCGGGGCTACGCGGAGGTATGCGGGCTCCACCTTGGTCACAAACAACTTGGTCCAAGCAGCAGTTCTGCCTACCTACGCCCTGATCAATGCAGCCGCTTGGCGATTTTAGACCGTGGGAACCATCCGGATGATACAAGTTGGTTCCCAACTGGCAACAACTTAGATGGGTGAAAGACACCGATTTCACCATATTTCAACAGTTTAAGCAGAATGTACATGAATATACTTCATCTTGCGGGTGTCATTCCCATCTGGGACTCTCCCCAAGTCGGCCCCAAGCCCCATCGCTGTCCGGCTACGCTGAGATGCTGAATTTGAAAAACGAAAAGCTACACGACGCTCGTGGGGACATACAGGAGGACTTGGTGAACACAATCAAGGACAGGATAGGACAGGTGAGTTTGGAAACCACTGGAAACCCAAAAAATAACGTGGGAATCCCATCATTTGATGGGAATGCAATGGGAATCCACGTCTAATAATCTCATCCCCTAGTCACATTAGTTACACCCCCCCTGCATGGTCCTAAATACCTATGATTTCATCACTTTTAACCGCTACTTTCTGCCATGGTTTCTGGATGTTTCTGGTATTTAATATGAATGTGGGATGGGATTATCGAGGCTGATTGGTTGTCCTGGTGGGCTTTACATTGTTATACAATGTCGTACCGCCTGTTTTCGTGTGGAGAATAGCTAGCCCATAGTAGGGATACCTGACGTGCTTTTGAGGGATCCGCCAGAAAATATGTCGGAAAATATGTCCTAAACCACGATGCCGAATTGAAACTACAGACAATTTGACCTGCAGGAGATTTTCTGAATATTTAGCACTTAATTCACTTGAACTCTAGATTCACTTGTGATCTTGCCGTATCTGGAAACCTGTTTCACGGCACACGGCGCAAATCAACCGCACTGCCCGTTTCAAAACAAATTGGACTTGAAACGGAAAATAAAAATGAATGGAAATTATATATTATAATTATCGGAATCCATTGGCATCCCTATCTATTCAGAGAAAAATATTCTAAAATATTATAAATATATTCTTGAGGATTGGAATCTTTTCAAGATTCGGAAGTATAATTCTATAATTTTAATCAAAATAAAATAATGAAATATTTATCCCGAAATTTATTTCGAAAATTATTTAAAAAAGCAATATTCAATATATTTCTATTATATAATAT
>CAMXCT020003579.1:0-10133 GCA_947184155.2 Cladocopium goreaui | reverse complement strand
CCCCCCCCCCCCCCCCCCCCCCCCCCCCCCCCCCCCCCCCCCCCCCCCCCCCCCCCCCCCCCCCCCCCCCCCTCTCCCCCCCCTCTCTCTCCCCCCCCTCTCTCCCCCCCTTTCTCCGCCCCCTTTTCCTCTCCGCTCCCAGCCCCTCCCCCCCTCCACCCCATCCTCCGCCCCTAACCCTATTCATTTCCCCCCTCGGCGACCCCCCCTCCTCGGTCCTTTCCCCCCCCCCACCCCTACTCCGAGTTCCTCCTTGGCTTTGCCTGTTCCCCCCCCTCCCTACGCCTCCCCACCCCCCACGTATCCCCCTCCTCTTGTTTCCTCCTACCTCACCCCCGCCCGTGTAGGTCCTACTTCCATCCCCGCCTTCTTCCCAGCCCCTTCTATCGCGTCCTTCACCGTCTCCCTCCCTCCGGTCCCCACTTTTAACTCTCGCTTTCTTCCTCTACCTTCCCCCTCCCTCACTCTCGCCCTTCCTTCTGTCCTCCCCACCCCAGCGTCACGTTCTCGGAACCGCGCTTTTTCGCGCCACAACGGCGTGCACTTTTTCGACATCTGAACTTCCAAAAGTGGTCCGACATTGGTGTGTTTTGTACATTTTGACTTGGAAATGTGCTTCGCGCCACAACGGCGTGCACTTTTTCGACATCTCAACTCCCAAAAGTGGTCCGACATTGGTGTGTTTTGTACATTTTGACTTGGAAATGTGTTTCGCGCCACAACGGCGTGCACTTTTTCGACATCTCAACTTCCAAAAGTGGTCCGAGACCGCCAGTTTTTTACACTTTTGACTTGGAAATGTGCTTCGCGCCCCAACGGCGTGCACTTTTTCGACATCTCAACTTCCAAAAGTGGTCCGAAGCTGAGGTGCTTTGTACATTTTGACTTGGAAATGTGCTTCGCGCCACAACGGCGTGCACTTTTTCGACATCTCAACTTCCAAAAGCGGTCCGAACGTGGTGTGTTTTTTACATTTTGGAATGGAAATTGTGCTTCGCGCCCACAACGAGTGACCACTTTTTCGACATCTCAAGTGCCAAAAGTGGTACGCACCTGGTGTGCGTTGTGCATTTTGACTTGGAATAAGGTTTGCCAGTGATAGGGGTATTTGGAATGGATTTGGGTCCTTGGTGATTTAGTTCTACCTCTGATTGTCTGATATATGTTTTCCATTATTTATTTCTTTATCTATCTTATCTATCAAGGTAGGTGGCCTTGGTATATACTAGTGAAAATGATCCCAAAGGAAAGATCGTCTTGGGCTAGTGTCCCTTGGATGTTTCAATATATTGTTACTTCTTATCCGCCATTCGGTAATCATGCCAAGATGGGGATTGATAATTAGTGTCTCCATCCATTTACCCTTCTATTGGTGGAAGTGCCAGTCAGAACAAACGATCACCATTCGATCGTAGTTCAAATAGGTTTTTTTGGGTTGGGTACTTTGATAAAATATAAATATATATTATATATCAATATATGCAGCCGATAGGGGGTTTTTGGAATTTGATTCTAGGGTCCTTGGTGATTTAGTTCTACCTCTGATTGTGTGATATATGTTTTCCATTATTTATTTCTTTATCTATCTTCTCTATCAAGGTAGGTGGCCTTGGTAAATACTAGTGAAAATGATCCCAAAGGAAAGATCGTCTTGGGTTAGTGTCCCTTGGATGTTTCAATATTTTTAATTCTTATCCTTCTTTCGGTAGTCATGCCAAGATGGGGGTTGAAAATTAGTCTCTCCATCCATTTACGCTTCTATTTGTGGAAGTGCCAGTCAGAACAAACGATCACCATTCGATCGTAGTTCAAATAGTTTTTTTGGGGGGGGCTGGGTACTTCGATAAAATGTAGAATATACTATATCTATGTTGTGCAATTGATCTGGGTTCTCTGGAAATGGATTCTTGGGTCTTTCCAACTATTTTATATATGATAATGGAATTGAATTGTATTATAGGTACTTTATTATTTTCCCTATGAGGTAACCAATTGGTTGATTAAATGGGTATCATCTTACCATTGGTTATTTAATATAACTATTTGTTTTTTACCATACTCATAGAAAATTTTATGTGCATTATTATGTTCATTCTTAGGCAACCGCTTGGTTGGCTAAATTGATATCATCCCAGTAACGGTTACGGTTATTTTATTTTATGATATTCCTTGGATTAACTGGGGTCCACTACCATTTCTGAAGGGTACCAACCAATTGCTGGATCAAAATGGAAAAGGTATCAACCACGCTCTTGTTTTTTCTAGGGTGGTGCCCCCATATACCTTTGGTATAAAGCCACCAATGTTAATGTTATCCCTGATTATCATTATTTTTTTTCAAGTACTAAATTTCCCCCATTATTTCTACATCTACATCATATATCCTTTAAATGCAATGTCCAACAGCTAATTTGCCGAAGTCAGGGCGCAGAAATCAGCACCCTGAGTTAGGAAAAAAAAAAAATGACGATATCCTAGGTGTTTGGTGGGGTATTGCCTAAGTAAGGTCGCAAAAATCTGCACCTAGACTTGGGCAATACAGAGGTTGTACCCTGGGATTTAGGAAAAAAAAAATTGCCGATCTCAGGGTGCAGAAATTGGCATGTGGACTTGGGAAACAGCCCTACTATTATATTCTACCATGATTTTTGCCGCAGAGGATTCCGGGTCCTTGATTTTGAGATTTAGGATTTTTTTTTTTTTTTCGCCGATCTTTTGGCTTGGGGGACCCCGTATCCGGCGCATCCGCACATCCGTCGCATAACAATATTTTATTTTATATTTTATCGAAGTACCAACCCCAAAAAAAACATATCTGAACTACGATCGAATGGTGATCGTTTCTCCTGACTGGCACTTCCATAAATAGAAGGGTAAATGGATGGAGAGACTAATTATCAACCCCCATCTTGGCATGACTACCGAAAGAAGGATAAGAATTAATAATATTGAAACATCCAAGGGACACTAACCCAAGACGATCTTTCTTTTGGGATCATTGTCACTAGTATATACCAAGGCCACCTACCTTGATAGATAAGATAGATAAAGAAATAAATAATGGAAAACATATATCACACAATCAGAGGTAGAACTAAATCACCAAGGACCCTAGAATCAAATTCCAAAGACCCCCTATCGGCTGCATATATTGATATATATATATATAAAATATTTAATATTTTATCAAAGTACCCAACCAAAAAAAAAACATATTTGAACTACGATCGAATGGTGATCGTTTGTTCTGACTGGCACTTCCACGAATAGAAGGGTAAATGGATGGAGAGACTAATTTTCAACCCCCATCTTGGCATGACTACCGAAAGAAGGATAAGAATTAAAAATATTGAAACATCCAAGGGACACTAGCCCAAGACGATCTTTCCTTTGGGATCATTTTCACTAGTATATACCAAGGCCACCTACCTTGATAGATAAGATAGATAAAGAAATAAATAATGGAAAACATATATCACACAATCAGAGGTAGAACTAAATCACCAAGGACCCTAGAATCAAATTCCAAAAACCCCCTATCGGCTGCATATATTGATATATATATATATAATATATATATTTATATTTTATAAAAGTACCCAACCCAAAAAAACCTATTTGAACTACGATCGAATGGTGATCGTTTGTTCTGACTGGCACTTCCACGAATAGAAGGGTAAATGGATGGAGACACTAATTATCAATCCCCATCTTGGCATGATTACCGAATGGCGGATAAGAATTAACAATATATTGAAACATCCAAGGGACACTAGCCCAAGACGATCTTTCCTTTGGGATCATTTTCACTAGTATATACCAAGGCCACCTACCTTGATAGATAAGATAGATAAAGAAATAAATAATGGAAAACATATATCACACAATCAGAGGTAGAACTAAATCACCAAGGACCCTAGAATCCATTTCCAAAGACCCCCTATCAGCTGCAAAACCTTAAATGTGCTTCGCGCCACAACGGCGTGCACTTTTTCAACATCTCAACTTCCAAAAGTGGTCCGAACGTGGTGTGTTTTGTACATTTTGACTTGGAAATGTGCTTCGCGCCACAACGGCGTGCAATTTTTCATCTGTCCTCTGGCCAGCTGGCTCCGCACCCGCCGCTTTAGCGAGCCTACTTTTCGACCTTCCTACCTTTTCGCGCATTTCCATCTTCTTTCTTCTTACTCTTTCTCTTCTACTCTTCTCTTCTGATCTTTCTCTTCTCTCTGCCTCTGCCCTGCTCTGCTTTTCATCTGTCCATATTGCCGGAAGTTTGACTTCTAAACTTCCTTCGATGAGTCCCTTAATTGATTGATGACCGTCCCCTTTTATGGGCACATAAACTATGTCTTGACCATGGCACACGTAGAGTAGACCTCCCTTCATTCAATACAAGCACAAGTTCGGCGACCTGGGGCCCCAAGCCACACTCAACGCAGTGGTGTTGAGCAAAGCATAAACAGCGGCTCTGTGCCTTGTGCTCTGAATGATTCTCAAAGTCAAGTCAGCGGAACGCAGGAGGCACACAGTAGTCTCTGTCAGCTGCCGATGTGGGCTTTGTTTGTTTTAGCACCAAGAAGTGAGGACCTGATGAATCCAGGAGATTGGGAAAATACTGCACTTCCTTTTGCATCTATACACATCTATACGCTTCAGGCACATCAACCCGGCATACTAGCAATACACGGAACATGCATCCTATGCTGGCAAGCAGCTGCGCTAGAATGGGCCTGGAGTCGATGTCTACTCCAATCTCATCCATGCCTCGCTGCACCCAATGCGTTTCTGCTCATTTGTATGTTGTCTCAAGAGCCGGTATGGATCATCAGCGATCATTAGACTCTGTTTTAACACGTTTAACTGCTAGCCATTGCTTGCCCTTGGACAGAATCCGCAATAATTACAACTAGAATAACTAGAAGGACAACCTTTTGGCACAAAGTTTGACAACTTGATGAATAGAAGCAGACAGCTGGCAGCAAGCATATCAAGATTTGTTCAATTGCAATGTCCTTGGTTACCCTGGTTGCTCTTCCATGATTAAGCCTGCGGACCGAAAACCGTTCCCGTAAAACGCACGTTTTTGAATATCGCGATTGTGGGGTGGAGTGGGGTGGGGTGGGGGGGCATGTTAACGTTCCTTGTACTTCGTACATGATATATCGCCATGCTGCTGAGATCTCTGAGATCGTTTACTACGTTACATGTTGCTACGCTGCTGAGATCTCTGGGATCGTTTACTACGTTACATGTTGCTACGCTGCTGAGATCTCTGGGATCGTTTACTACGTTACATGTTGCTACGCTGCTGAGATCTCTGGGATCGTTTACTACGTTACATGCTGCTACGCTGCTGAGATCTCTGGGGTCGTTTACTACGTTACATGTTCTATGTGGAATCTGATGAAAAAGTCAATTCCCAGCAACTTGAGTGCCAAAAGTGACCTCTGGATGGTGTATGCTAGAGCTTGGCAATGGAGATGCATTCACAAGAATGCTGACTGCCAGCTGATAACGGTGCATGCGTCGCAGCGATGGCGCTGAAAAGCCAAAAAACGCGCCCCAAGTTTTTCTAGGATTTCCAATCATCAAATCAGCGGCACTGTGGTAAAATCACCTTTTTTTTTTTAAACGTGCGTTTTATGGGCACGGTTTCCGGTCCGGCGGGATGATTAAGCATGGTACAAAATGCTGCACAAGTGGTGCTTTGACGTTCCGTCTTCATCAAATCACAGGTGGGAAAAACAAAGTGCTTTGTTCGTCAAAACCATGTGTTATTCAAGGCCCCTCTGGTATTGCCATTGACATGCCGATTCTGACTCTGCATTGAGAAGTTGCGCTGGCACGCAGTCATGGCATCTCGCAGTTCAGGATCAAAGGTCAAGTCACTTGCCCAACGTTGAAGTCGCTGCACTTGACTTTGCAGATCCACGATGGATCGTCTGCATGCGTAATTCTCCTGGGAAGCACTAGACGATGGTTGGCCCGAGAGCGAGTAGGTGTGTACAGGTACTCAGATGTGTTATGTATATGGTCCATGGTTGTATGATTTGCAGATGCCAAAGACTTGCATGAAGATGTTCATGAGAATGTTACTTGAGATCATGTGAATATGTTCATTATGTGTAGATGCCAAGATAAGAAGATGTGAAGAGGCCAGGGTTTTAGTTGCAAGAGACAGGCAAGGTATGCTGTATAGAAGGTTATTGAAGATGTGAAAAAATACAAACATACAGATATACTGATAAGCTCTCAGACACAGACACACGTAGAGAAACATGTTTACACACACATATATATATATATAAACACACACACACAAACCCACACACACACAGAGCAGCTTTTACACACAGAAGCTTTTACACACAGAAGCCTGTACACACAAAAACTTTTACACACAGAAGCTTATACACATAAACACTTTTACACACAGAAACTTTTACACACAGAAACTTTTAAAATTACATATAGAAGCTTTTGCACACAAAAACTTTTACTCACAGAAGATTTTTCCCATACACTCAGACACTTTTACACACACAGACGCTTTTACACACAGAAGCTTTGACACACAGCAAGCTTTTACACACAGAAGCTTTTTGCACGCAGAAGCTTTTTACACACGGAAGCTTTTATGCACAGAAGCTTTTTACACACAGGCGCTTTTTACACACAGGCGCTTTTAGACACAGACACTTTTACACACAGAAGTTATTACACACAGACGCTTTTACACACAGACGCTTTTACACACAGAAGCCAGTACACACACAAGCTTTCACACTCAGACACTTTTATGAGCAGACGCTTTTACACACAGACGCTTTCACACACAGAAGCTTTTACACACAGAAGCTTTTTACACACAGAAACTTTTACACACAGAAGCTTTTTACACACAGGCACTTTTACACACACAAGTTATTACACACAGACGCTATTACACACAGAAGCTTCTACACACAGACGCTTTTACACACAGAAGCTTTTACACACAGGCGCCTTACACAGAAGTTATTACACACAAACGCTTTACACACAGACGCCTTACACAGAAGCTTTTTACACACAGGAGCTTTTTACACGCAAACTCTTTTGCACACAGAAGCTTTTACACACAGGAGCTTTTACACACAGAAGCTTCTACACACAGAAGCTTTTACACACAGGCATTTTTACACACAGCCGCTTTTACACAAAGACGCTTTCACACACAGAAGCTTTTACACACAGAAGCTTTTACACACAGAAGTCTTTACATATAGAAGCTATTACACACAACAGCTTTTACGCACAGAAGATGTTTCCCATACACTCAGGCACTTTTACACACAAACGCCTTTACACACAGGCACTTTTACACACAGAAGCTTTGGCACACAGCAAGTTTTTACACACCGAAGCTTTTACACACAGAAGCTTTCACGCACAAAATATTTTCCCATACACGCAGACACTTTTACACACAGAAGCTTTTACACACAGACGCTTTTACACACAGAATCTTTTACACACAGACGCTTTTACACACAGACGCTTTTACACACAGACGCTTTTACAAACAGAAGCTTTTACACACAGAAGCTTTTACACACAGAAGCTTTTACACACAGAAGCTTTTTACACTCAGGCACTTTTACACACAGAAGTTATTACATACAGACGCTTTTACACACAGACGCTTTGACACACAGAAGCTTTTGCACACAAAAACTTTTACGCGCAGAAGCTTTTACACACAATCGTTTTACACACAGAAGCTTTTACACACAGAACCTTTTACACACAGAACCTTTTACGCACAGAAGCTTTTACAGACAGAAACTTTTACACACAGAAGCTTTTACACACAGAAGCTTTTACACAAAGAAGCTTTTACATACAAACACTTTTTACACACAGGAGCTTTTACACACAGACACTTTTTACACACAGAAGTACCATTTTACCTCAGTTTGCGACGATCAAACATCATTTCGTGCGAAATGGTTGCGACATGTTGCGACCGACACTTCAAAATCGCCATTTTACCTCACAGTTTTCGACGATCGAACCTCATTTCGTGCAAAAGGGTTGCGACCGACACTTCAAAATCGCAATTTCAACCCGCTTTTGGCGATCGAACCTCGTTTCGCGCGAAACCCAATAGATCAGGTTAGGCAACTTCCTGCCGAAAAGTATAATTCCTTATCTTTCCTTACCTAAATTAGTTACTTTTTTTTGCCTTAACTAATTTTTTACCTAACTTTCAACGAAAGTTTGCACGCAAACTTTCAACCCCGCCTCGCAAGTTTGCATGCAAACTTTCAACCTCCCCTCGCAAGTTTGCAGGCAAACTTTCAACCTCCCTCGCAAGTTTGAATGTAAACTTGCACCACCATTTGCCTGCAAATGCTTGCGTGCGTGTCCAAGGGTGCAAATTTGCTTGCAAACTTTCAAAACCCCGCCTCGCAAATTTTCGCGCAAACTTTCAACCCCCGCCTCGCAAAAGAATTGTCGCGGACACTTCAAAATCGCAATTTTACCTCATGTTTTTGGCGATCGAAGCTCATTTCGTGCGAAAAGTTGACGCGGCACACTTCGAAGTCACAATTTTGCTTCTGTATCTTCAGTATCTTCAGTTTTTTGCGATCGAACCTCATTTCGTAAGAAAGGGTTGTGCCGCGGAGGTTGTAAAATCGCAATTTTACAGCAGTTTTTGGCGATCGAACCTCATTTCGTGCGAAATGGTTGTGTCGTGGACACTTCAAAATCGCAATTTTACATCACAGTTTTTGGCGATCGAACCTCATTTCGTGCGAAAGGGTTGCCGCCGAGGTTGTAAAATCGCAATTTTCCATCACAGTTTTTGGCGATCGAACCTTGTTTCGTGCGAAAGGGTTGCGTTTCGTGCCGTCTCGTTGGCACTGCCCAGCGCCTTAAGAGAGAAATAGAAAAGAAGGAGAGAGGAAGATGGCAAGAGAGCAAGAGGGCAAGAGCAAGAGGGCAAGAGAGAATGTGAAGATGAGAATATGTGAAGATGTGAGGATGTGAAGATGTGAGGATGTGAAAAGATGTGAAGATGTGAGATGTGAAGATGAGAAGATGTGAGGACGTGAAGATGTGAAGATGTGATGTGAAGATGAAAAGATGTGAAGATGAGAAGATGTAAAGATGGGCAGATGTGAAGATGTGAAGATGTGAAGATGTGAGAATGAGAAGATGTGAAATGCGATGTGAAGATGAGAAGATTTGTAGATGAGAAGATGTGAAGATGTGAAGATGTGAAGATGTGATGTGAAGATGAAAAGATGTGAAGATGAGAAGATGTAAAGACGGGCAAATGTGAAGATGCGAAGATGTGAGGATGTGAAGATGTGAGGATGTGAAGATGTGAGAATGAGAAGATGTGAAATGTGATGTGAAGATGAGAAGATGTGAAGATGAGAATATGTGAAGATGTGAGGATGTGAAGATGTGAGGATGTGAAGATGTGAGAATGAGAAGATGTGAAATGTGATGTGAAGATGAGAAGATGTGAAGATGAAAAGATGTGAAGATGTAAAGATGGGCAGATGTGAAGATGTGAAGATCAGAGGATGTGAAGATGTGATGCGAAGACGAGCAGATGTGAAGATGAGAAGATGTGAAGATGAGCAGATGTGAAGATGTGAGGTTGTGAGGATGTGAAGATGAGAAGGTGTGAAGATGTCAGATGTGAAGATGTGAGGATGTGAGGATGTGAAGATGCGAAGATGAGAAGATGTGAATATGTGAAGATGTGAAGATGAGAAGATGTAAGGATGAGCGGATGTGAAGATGTGAAGATGAGAAACCCTGAGGATCCGATATTGACAAAATCAATCCCTGGATTGAAAAAAATGCTGTTCAATAATATTGAAAATGGTCCAGTTCAGAGCTTTGAAATTCAATATCGTGATCAATCCTGATATTGGTCTGATATTGATCTGATCGAAGGAAGTTTAGAAGTGAAACTTCCGACAATATGGACAGGTGAAAAGCAGAGACAAGATCAGAAGAAAGAAGATGCAGATGCGCGAAAAGGTAGGAAAGTCGCGAAACACTGTGTTTTTCCAATGATTTGTGGCTCCGGTGGGTCGAAAAGTAGGCTCGCTAAAGCGGCGGGG
>CAMXCT020003578.1:0-60570 GCA_947184155.2 Cladocopium goreaui | reverse complement strand
CCTGAAAAGTTGTTTTTTTGCAAAGCTGGGCTGGTCTGAGTTTCATAAGGTTAGTGTGCAAAAAATGATTTTCTAGCGCCTGAAAAGTTTTTTTTTGCAAAGCTGGGCTGGTCTGAGTTTCATAAGGTCAGTGTGCAAAAAAAACAACTTTTTAGAGTCTGATCAGTTGTTTTTTTGCCAAGCTGGGCTGGTCTGAGTTTCATAAGGTTAGTGTGCAAAAAACAATTTTTCGGAGCTCGAAAAATTGTTTTTCTGCAGAGCGCTGCTTCCGTAAACTTTGTTGCTTACTCTAGCTAGTCTTGTTGTTGATTGCCTTGTTTATGGAAAGGAAGCCAAGATCCCATAGCTCAGTTGGTAGCGCATCGGGCTAAGGACCTGGGGTCGCGGGCTCAATTCCCGACATCGTCCTTTGGACCGGGTTTTCTAGCAAACAATGTTCCAGGTCCGAGTTGGAAGCACTCCAAGCATGCGCGAAAAAAACATCGGAGCTTGAAAAACTGATTACTGCAAAGCCTCAGTTTTCTTCAAGTTATTAAAGAAAACAATATTTCAGGTCCCCAAGTCTACCCATATATTGATTTTGTGTGGATTGGAAGCAGTCCAAGCATGGGGGAAAAACATCGAGCCTGAAAAGTTGTTTTTCTGCAAAACCCGATTTCATCCCATAAGACCATATAAGGGATCACGCCGCAAAAAAAAGGAAACGCAAAGGGGAATTGCAAACCTTACGTATAAGGAGCAACTTAAGAATTTGGCAATCCTATTCCAGGGTCCCTCAAATTCTTAAAGTCTTATGTGTTTAGTACAACTGAAAATATGTAGCCCGCCTTGGATTCGAGCCCCTCAAATTCTTATACAGTGAATTCTTGTACAATACTCAAGCTGTATCACCGAAGCAATTACGATGATTCAGGTTTGCTGCGGAAAAACATGCTGCGCCTCTTCCAAATCTAGACAGCGAAGCCGGCACTAGCCACTAGTCTCAATACGTGGAATAGAACATGCCGAACATGATTCAACATCTTTCAGTTGCAAGCATCGCAAAACCCACCCAAATCACAATGAAAGAGTATCGAACTGGTTTATTGCGCGGCAGCGCAGGGTGTTGCAAGCTTTTTCGTGCTATTGCAAGCTACTGTATTCAATTTATTACAAGGTATATTTATATATATGTAATGTACGTATATTAAATTTATATATACTTATACTTCATTATATTTCAAATTCTTGCCAGCTATTGCAAGAGATTCCAGGCTATTCCAAGGTACTCCGAGCCGTTGTAAGCTATTCCAAGCTATTTGCAAGACATTGCAAGATCTCGTAAGGGAGTGCAAGCTAGCGCAAGTTACTGCACGATCAAGCTAGTGCAAGCTATAGTGCCAGCTATTGAAAGATATTGCGAGCTATGTCAAGCTATTGCAAACCATTGCTAGGTATTGGAAGGTACTGTAAAATAAGGTATTGCAAACTATTGCAAACTAGCGCGAGCTGTTGCAGGCGATGGCAAACTGCTGCAAATAATTGAAAGCTGTTGCCTACCAAATCACTGGGTTTGAAGAAGTCGTTGCGTGTTTTTTGTTTTTGTTGACACTGCATGGCTTCCAAAAGAACATCACCGTCCACATCCTGCACCCTCACAATGTTGGTCATTGTCCCAATTATGGTGCATGCTCATTATCATCATCATCGTCATCGTCGTCATCATCATCATCATCACCATTTGCATAATGATCGTCATCGTCACCATCATCACCATCAGCATCAGCAGCATCATAAGCATCATTCGATAAACGATGCGCTTATTCGATGCCTCGACTGCGCCGTTTTACGGTGGTGGGTGCAGGGGCCATATGGAGCTTGTGAAGCCAACACGAGCCAATATAGTAATACATCATGTCCCTTCTTAATGTTGCCTATAATGCCTTTGATCCCAATGTGCTCTACCTGTAGGCCATAAACCCGTCATTTCCCCAATCTTTGCACGGTTGTAAAGTTGTACCCTCACAGCATGTGCGCTCCTGCAGATTGAGTTTGCACCAGAACTTGCTTCTACTTTGTTCAATATCAAAGGCCTTTGACCAGAACCATTAGATTTTGGTGTGGCCCGTATTCTTCGCAGGATGGATTTGCAGCATATTCGGTCAGCTACAAGGGCGAGATGACGCAATTTTCAGCTACAGAGGCAGGGACTGGTGCAGGACACCACGTATCAAAAGTATCGCCCAACATTCCTCAACTGCATTGTGAAACAACAAGTGCAAAAGTGAATGTACTAAGCATATACAGTCACTGCATGCAGCCGCTGTTGCTTTGCATTTAGGTGGCAGCAATGTTTCTCACAAAGCTGAAACAGGTCACTGAGGACGCTACTGTTGGGGCTTTCCAGCTTCACGGAACAGCGGGATAAACAGAAGTAAACAGGAGGAGCAGGGAGGAATCCAAGGAAGGAACGAAGCAAACGAAGCCAGGCTTAGGAGCCCTTGATGAAAGAATGCTTTCATTGCTTATTTGGTGACTGGTCGGACACCCGGAAGATTAAGCAGTGTCGATTGCGCAGGACTGGTGCGGAGCAAAGGTAGCAGATGCCGTGATTGCTGTCCCATCGTCTTTCTCCGATTTTCAGCGTCGCTTCCCCATATCTTCATACCAGTATCGTCAAGTGATGATGATGTTTTCCGGGGTACCGGTGGGTCATTTCAAAGTGCCTCAGCAGGGACCATGTTCCAAATGAGGACAAGCTCTTCTGGATGCCGCTTCTATAGCAGACCTCAATGTTCTCCGCGTATTTTTCCCAGCTAAATCGACACACTGCTCAACACTATGCAGCGGTTTTGTGAAACACAGATCAAAAGGTTCCGGTTCGATCCAACCATTTTTGGACTAGGAGATGTCAAATTATCAAAGTTGAGTTGTCGTGAACGTTGCGCCTGACATAGATATCGCTACATAAGTATATATGCAAGTATGCTGCAGATGTCATACTGTGGTTTACTGTGTATATATAATATATATATAATATATATATATATTTATACACACATATATATATATGTGTGTGTGTGTGTTGTAGAGCTTTGCGCCCCGGCGATGCCCTTCGGGTTGGAGGCGTTCGTGGCTGTCAAGCTGAGGAGTTTGCGTTGGCAGCATAGGTTTGAACAGGGTTGGTATTTTAGGGAAGCTGAGGGTTACTCAGAGCAGCAGAGGTAGGCCGAAAGTGCGATCAAGTCCCTGGAGAAGGGCAGAGTGCTGCGGGCAGCGCAAAAGAGGAGGACAGATAGCAAACATGTGTGTGTGTGCACATTACCAGTGTTGAGCAGAAGGATGTGTATGGATAGAGTCACATGCAGAGAAGTCTGTAAAAGACACATGGCAGTGAGTGGAAGGGTTCAGCGCGGCAAGCGGGGCTACTCCGCCACGGCAAAAGACACACATACGTATGCGTAAGCGTACCATAATTGATCTTTTGTGCAGCTTCCCGGTGCCCTAACTGCTCACATCGCTCTTGTTTGTTGTGGTTGTGGTGGTTGTGGTGGTTGTGGTGGTTGTGGAGGTTGTGGTGGTTGTGGTGGCTGTGGTGGCTGTGGTGGTTGTGGAGGTTGTGGTGGTTGTGGTGGTTGTGGTGGTTGTGGTTGTGGTTGTTGTGGTTGTTGTGGTTGTTGTTGTTGCTGCTACGTTCGCAACTTTTTTCTCAGTCTCGTTGTGGCCGAATATCATCAAATAGGTTGTATGTCTTTAAACTCTCGGAGCAAAAAACACCGCAAATACCGATGTTTTTTTGCGCCTCGGAAGCCAAAAACCACGGCATTAACGATGTTTTGAAACATTCGGTAGCAAAAATCACAGCATTTACAATGTTTTTGGCTAATGCCTAGCAAAAACACTGGTATTTACGCAGTTTTCAGCATGTTGCAAGAAGTACTTTTTCCATGCCAAAGGCACCAAAACTCTGTAAATTACGGTGTTTTGGCTCTTGGCACGCACGGAAAAAAATAGCAAAATTTTGCCAAAAAAGTGGACAAAAATGGACCTTCTAAAACCCTCCTTAGCAGCATGCCCCGTTTTTATCCGTGCTCCGCGGCCCAAAAGCGTGAAAACACCAATAGAGTGAAGGATTTTGGCAGGGTGCCGGCGGCAGGCGCGCCCCCGGGTAGCTAAAGCTAGCTGCAGGCTACACACACGGCACGGCGGCATCGCCCGATTTTAGACCTGACGCTCATCGTCGGCTCCGCCAATTACTTGACCCTCTATTTCATGTAGGTCAGTGGCCGTTTCATCGCAGGGTGGACCTGAAAGTTATTGAATTGCTTCTGTTGGAGAACCTGCTTCAGAAATAGATTCTCTATGTCTTGCCGAACATATTAATGGACTTGATGAAGTGGAACTTTGTTATAAATTTGTTGTTTTTTTGGGAGCAGGTGTGAAGGTTTGTTCCCGAAGCTAAATTCAAACTTTCACTTCCTGTGCTCCTCTGCCCAAAGACTTCCAAAGCTTCTGTGTGTAAAACTTCTCTGTGTAAAGGCTCCTCTGTGTAAAGGCGTCTCTGTGTGTAAAAGCTTCCGTGTGTAAAAGCCCCTGTATGTAAAAACTTCTGAGTAAAAGACCCTATGTATAAAGACTCCTCTGTGTAAAACCTCTGTGTGTGTAGACGCGTTTGTGTATCAAGGCTTCTCTGTGTAAAGGTAAAAGCTTCTGTGTGTAAACGCTTCTGTGTGTAAAGACATCTCTGTCTAAAAGCTTCTGTGTGTAAAAGCTTCTCTGTGTAAAGGCTCGTCTGTTCAAAGATTTGTCTGTGTAAAGACTTTTCTGTGCAAAAGCAACTCTGTGCAAAGAGATTCTCTGTGTAAAAGCGCCTGTGTGTATAAGCTTCTCTGTGTAAAAGCCCCTCTGTGTAAAGTGTAAAGATTTCTCTCCGTGCAAAAGCTTCTGTAAAAGCTTCTGTGTGTAAAAGCCACTCTGTGCAAAGACTTCGCTGTGTAAAAGCTCCTGTGTGTGCAAGCTTCTCTGTGTAAAAGCTCGTGGGTGTAAGAGCTTCTGTGTGAAAGTGCTTCTGTGTGTAAACAGCTCCTCTATGTAAAGACTCCTCTGTGTAAAAGCTTCTGTGTGTAAACGCGTCTGTGTGTAAAGCTCTCTGTGTAAAGACTTCTCTGTGTAAAAGCTTCTGTGTGTAAAAGCTTCTGTGTGTAAACGCTTTTGTGTAAACCCGTCTTTGCGTGAACGTTGTTTCTTGTAGAAGAATGCGAAGAACATCTGAATAGCAGCGCTCGTTCAAAAATTGAACGCTAAAAGCGCACAAAGTGCTGTAATTTGTAGCATTTAAACAGCATGCCACTGAAAGACGGATCGTGCCCTCGGCCTGCCGCTGCTGGTGCCTAGCGGCATATTCTGAATCGGCAAGAACCTCTAGTTCCAAGCTGCAGCTCTCAGGCCTCCACAACGCACCCTCGCCACACCGAAACAGCATGCCACTGAAGGACGGATTGTTCCCTCGGCCTGCCTCTGCTGGTGCCTAACATCGCTTTTCCGATCAGAAAGAAACTAGCTCCAAACTGCAGCTCTCAGGCCTTCAAAACGGACCGCTCGCCACACCGAAACAGCATGCCACTGAAGGCCGGGTTATTCCCTCGGCCTGCCGCTGCTGGTGCCTAACGTCGCTTTCTGGATGCCAGTGAAGGCTGGATCGGCGTGCCGCTGCTGGTGCCTAATGTCCCTTTCTGAAATGGTAGAACTAGCTCCAAGCTGCAGCCCTCAGGCTTCCAAAATGGACCCCTCGCAACACCAAAACAGCATGCCACGGATTGTTCCCTCGGCCTGCCGCTGCTGGTGCTTAACATCGCTTTTCCAATCGGAAAGAAATTAGCCCCAAACTGCAGCTCTCAGGCCTCCACAACGGACGCCCTTGCCACACCGAAGAGACCGAAGCCTAACGTCGGCTTCTGAATCGGCAAGAAATCTAGCTCCAAACTGCAGCTCTCAGGCCTCCAAAACAGACCCCTTCCCACACCGAAGCCTAACGTCGTCTTCTGAATCTGCAAGAAACTAGCTCCAAACTGCAGCTTTCCGAAATGCAGCGAACAAGCTCCAGTGTCGGCGCGAGCTTCGTCTTGCTCCTTGTGTCGTGTTTCCGGCCTCTTGTGCTGGCTTATTGCTCTTGACGCTAACTTGCCTATATTTGCCCTCGTGTGTCCGGCCTTCTTGTGCTGGCGTCTTGGCTTCTTGCCTTCTTGCTTTTGCCGACTCTTGCCGCTGACTTGCTTATTTATTCTTATTCTTGCTCCTTGTGTCGTGTCCCCTCTTCTCTGACGCGCTCCTCCTGCGTCGGCCGGGGTCGGCGGATATTCACAGATATATATATATATATTATATATATATATATATAATATGTCAGTTGCGGGTTGGAACTGCTGTTGGAGCTCAAGAGCTTCCGGAGCAATTTCCATGTCCACCCCCGAAGGATAGATGAGATGTGTATCTGTTGCTGACCTGGACTCGTGGTGTGAGAAAGGTATGCTGTTTTGTTGTGCTGCAGGTAGTCAACGATCACACCGCGACCGCGCTCGAGTCCCTTCCTTACAGTACTGTATCAATCCCTAGCCAATAATCTGTGCACTGTGCTCTGCTGCTCTGCGCCGTAATGCAACGTAATGCATTGCAAAGAAATGTTCAATGCCTGTGCGCACACATGCGTATACCTACGCCGCCTCATGCCGCCCAGGTGGATAGGTGAAGTTCTGTGCCACTGACAACATTTTATATTACACCTGCATGATCCTATGTGGACCTACGTGCTATGTCTGGTGCAGCGCGCGCTCTTGTACTTGTCCTGCGTACCGTCTTCTCCCTTGAATGCGAACTACACCTTTTCATGCTGCTTGCTACATACTGCTTCCTATTGATTATATTCGCGAAAATCCTTCTTAGCAGGTGAGTAATTCGATTCTATCGTAGTAGTTGCTTTCTGCATCTTTCTGCTATGCTCCTGATCCTACTTCTGCTATCTTCTGCTTGCAGCTTCTTTCGGCCACAGCTTCTGCAGCTCCACAGCGACCATGACTATGACCCTGACCACCTGGAGCGCTGATGACCGCTACCACTTCCACTGCTCCTCCTGGAGTACCACAAGCAGAGTGATACTATGACATACTATGACTACGTTGTGCAACTGAGATTTTCACATTCCTTGAGAGCTCGACATTGTTGGCATTCGCTTTCACGATTCTATTCCTGCTCCTGCTCCTGCCCGCACTACCTACCAGTGCTTCTCGGCTCTTGGAACTTCAGTCGCATGCCAATTACATACATACATTACCTTGCTGCTGCAACATCAAATCGGATCCGGCCAAGGTAAGGAGGGAGGTCGGTAGACCGGATCATGCGCGCGTGTGCGAGTGGGGGTGCAGGTGTGTGGATGTGCTTGTTTGTGTTTGTTTGTGTTTTTGCGTTTGCCTCGTTAGATATACAAGGACAAGTTCGATCAACGCGCACGGCAGGGGGCAGAGGTGCTCATGGCTCTTGATCAGCCAGCGAAGCTTGGTGACATGTGGCACGCTTATCGATCGCTTGATCTATATACATACCTGCAGATCCTGCAGGTCTATGATCACTGGAGTTTTACACTACTGACAAACGGCTGTGTTGCGACCTTGCATGGCTGTTTTGGTTTGTTTTGTGCCTATTATTGGTGTTGTTGTTTTGTTGTTGGCATTCGGTTATATCAGGACTCAAAGCTTTGTGCATCTAATCCCATTTCCCATGCACAGCAACATTCTAGCTGCCACAATGATGATCAGCTGAAAACTCACGCATCAAGAGGGCAATATTTTTCGATCTGGTCCCTTGGACACACGATCAAGTTATTGTTTAGCAGAAAACCCCGTGCTGCTGAGCCGGCAGAGTTTTTGTCCCCACATCAGACACTGCTCTTATGTTTTTTCCAAAAGCGTTGGGAGCTGTTTTGCTGCGTTGCATGGCTATCTAGCGTTTATTGTTCAATAGTTCTTTTTGCTGTTGGCCTTTTGGGCATTTGAGGACCGGGTTTCCTAGGACTCCTCTAGCGAGTGCAAGAAAATAGTCACAGCATGTCACAGCCTTTCACGCTGCAACCCATCTCCAGTGTGTTTTTGTGTGCGTGTTTGCGCATGCGTTCGCGTTTGTGCTGCTAAGTAGCTCTTCAAGATGAGCAGGGAAAGACACTTATACCGCAAAGGTTGAAAGGACAGCTTCACTTTCCCGCAAGCATGTGACTTGATGAGCAAGCTTTGGAGCACGCGGACAAAGATGGACTTCAAGCAATACTTATGCGACTTGCTTACATGAGCCTTGGAAAGTGCGCTGCAGGTATGGTTTTTTCCGAAATGCTAATTTCGACGCAGAGAAGCCAACCACTGTTGCATTTTGCCAAATGGGTAGCTTGGCGAACAATTCAGCTTTGTGGACTGGCGGCGCGCAGACCTGCAGGTGAGCGCACCCGCGGATCTTTGGAGAGAGATGTTTGCAAAAGATGGTGAAGAAGTGAACAATATTTTGAATATTTTAGAAGTGCAAAACTGGTCAGCATTCCAAGCCCTGAAGCTTTGCAAAGCTTGTCTTGGCGCCTTCAAAGGTCACTCCAACTTCTCTGTTGCAATTGTCCAGTTTTTGAAGGGCAAGCTGGAAGTGCTTTGTGAGAGATCAGACAAGGCCGAGATTCAGCAAGGATGGACGTTCATATTTAGCAACGAAGGCCTAAAGGCCTTTGCATAGAGGCGTTGTATGAACCAGAACGCAGGTGGGTGGTCGTGACATGGACGAATGCCTCATCCGAGCCTTTGCAGAACAGCCCCTTGACGCGGTGTTTTGGATTGTTCCCGAAAGCTCCTGCGAAGGGTTTTTCCCAAAGAACTGCTGCCAACTTGAACTTTTCATTCCATCTACACAACATCTCCTACACCCTTTACATCACGTACATCATCTACATCATCTTCATCTACATCATTCTGCATCGCATACATCATCTACATCTCCTACATCTCTAGCTATATCCTTTACATCATCTACATCATCTACATCATCTGCATCAATTTCATTTACATCACATACATCATCTACATCACATACATCAACGTCAATCAGTTTCATCTACATCACATACATCATCTGCAGCAACTTTTTCTAACGGTGCTCAACCGCCACATATCCCCTACAAAAATTTTTCCATGTCATTGACACAGGAGTTCTTACACAATGTTATTGACACAGGAGTTCTTACACAGGAGTTCTCACATAGGAGTTCTTACACAGAAGTTGTTGCACAGGAGTTTGTTTACACAGCTGTTCTTTTACAGGAGTTGTTACACAGGGGTTCTTCTACAGGAGTTGTTACGCAGGAGTTGTGACACAGGAGTTAACTTCTAGGTGATCTACTTGTATCTGAACTCTTACAAAACCTCCTGCTCCTCAAGTTCTTCTAAGTTCTATCTTAAGGCAGCAGGGGCAGCGAAAAACCAAATTGCGAAACACGACCCTCTGCGGAGATAGCGCGTGTCAGATGCACAAACGTGTGGTGAAATGCGAATTTGTCTTGGTTGCGAGCAACCCTCTGCGGAGATCGCGCGTGTCGGACGCACAAACGTGTGGTCAAATGCGAATAAATCAGTCCGGCGCAACCCTCTGCGTGGATCGTGCGCGGCCCCCCCTTTCGCGCGGAATGAGCGCCAAAGGTCAAAACTGGGTTAATTTCTTCTGACACCACTAATTTTAGATATTTTCACTTCATCGAAGGAAGTTTAGAAGTCAAACTTCCGACAATATGGACAGATGAAAAGCAGAGATGGAAAGGGTCAGAGAGAAGAGAAAGAGTAGAAGAGAGAAGAGTAGAAGAGAGAAGAGCAGAAGAAAGAAGATCCAGGTGCGCGAAAAGGTAGGAAAGTCGCGAGACGCTGTGTTTTTTTAATGATTTGTGGCTCCGGAGGGTCGGAAAGTAGGCTCGCTAAAGCGGCGGGTGCAGAGCCAGCTGGCCAGATGAGAGATGGAAAATTGCACGCCGTTGTGGCGCGAAGCACATTTCGAAGTCAAAATGTACAAAACACACCAGGTCCAGACCACTTTTGGCAGTTGAGATGTCGAAAAAGTGCACGCCGTTGTGGCGCGAAGCACATTTCGAAGTCAAAATGTTAAAAACACCCGGGGTTCGGACCACTTTTGGGGTTTCAGATGTCGTTTCGCATGGCAGGCGCAAGGGATTGTGCACCTTGTCAAAACTGAGCAAAACGACGGGGTTTCGTAGCATTTTCAACTACAACCACCACTACACCACACTACACTCCAATACACTACACTGCAACTACAACTACAACTACACCTTCACTACATTCCACTACACTACACTCCGCTACACTCCACTACACTCCACTCCACTACACTACCCTCAATTACATTCAATTACATTCAATTACACTACATTACACTACACTCCACTACACTACATTACGCTACACTATGCTACCTTAAACTACATTACACTACACTCCACTACACTACAACTACAACTACAACTACACAACTACACTCCACTACACTCCACTACACCCCGCTACACTAAATAACACTACACTACACTACATTACACTACACTACATTCCACTACACCCCACTACACTACACTACATTACACTACACTACACTACATTCCACTACACTACACTGCACTACACTCCATTACATTCCACTACACTACACTACACTACATTCCTCTACACTACACTACACTAACTACAACTACAACTACAACAAGAACTACAACTACAACTACCATACTACATTTACACTAGCTACACTACACTACACTACACTAGACTCCACTACACTACACTACACTGAATGACACGGCACCACAGATAGACAGATAGATAGATAGATAGGTAGATAGATACACAGATAGACAGGTAGACAGATAGACAGATAGACAGATGAAAAAGAGAGAGAGAGAGATAGATAGGTAGATAGGTAGATAGATAGATACATAGTTAGATAGACAGATGAGATAGATAGCTAGATAGATAGATAAACAGGTAGACAGATAGACAGATAGATAGACAGATAGACAGATAAATAGATAGATAAGTAGATAGATAGATAGACAGATAGATAGATAGGTAGGTAGATAGGTAGATAGATACATAGATAGATACATAGTTAGATACATAGGTGAGATAGATAGCTAGCTAGCTAGCTAGCTAGATAGGTAGATAAACAGGTAGACAGATAGACAGGTAGAGAGACAGGTAGCTAGATGGATGGATGGATGGATGGATAGATAGATAGATAGATACATAGTTAGATAGACAGATGAGATAGATAGATAGATAAACAGGTAGACAGATAGACAGATAGATAGAGAGACAGGTAGCTAGATAGATAGGTAGGTAGATAGATAGACAGATAGACAGATAGACATATAGACAGACAGACAGACAGATAGATAGACAGACAGACAGACAGAGAGAGAGAGAGAGATAGATGGATACATAGATAGATAGGCGGGTAGGTAGGTAGATAGTCAGAGAAAGAGACAGAAAGAGAGAGAAGGAGAAGAGACCTCAACCACCTGTCGGTCCATCAGTGGCTTCGCTCTGCCATCCGTGATTCACAACAACCAACCTCTCCTATAGGCTTCCTATTTTTGAAACTTCCGCCACCGCCTTGTGCGGTACTACTGGTATGTTACTATTATCCTACTAATGTCTTTTTCGCATGCTTTTCAATATTTTCTGTTAAGTTAGATTTTTGAATTGAACTTGCTATAGCGACCGGCGAAAAGATAGAATATTGTACTCTTAGTCGGGACAAGATAGAATATTTCATAAACCCTGAAAACACAGGGTCTAGCACCCACAAGATAGAATATTCTGAAATTAAAACTAATCAAAAGATAGAATATTCGATCTTGTCGCCGGTCGGTACAGATAATTTTGGAATTGGGGGGAAATCCCAGTAAATCCCAGTAAAGTCATGCTACCTCTTGTCTTGCTGCAAAAGCCTCTTTTTACAGCTCAATTTGCCGGGCTGCATATCCTGTGGAAACTATATACAATGGGATTGCTTCAAACATGCATTTTTGAGCCTTATCAAAGCTCAAAGAATAACATTAAAAAATTGAAAAACAATGACAAGCAATGAAAAATAATGAAAAATAGTGAACACCAATGAAAAAATAATGATAAATACACAAAAAAAATGAAACACGGAAGCATTTCCATGCAATGGAAGGCCTCCAAATATATAATTTGGAGCCATGTCACGCCAGGGTCTCGAAAATATTCTACCTTGTCCGTTTTCATGTTTTTGCGCCTTATCAAAGCTCAAAGAACAATATTAAAGAATTGAAAAAATAATGAAAACACAATGTAAATTAATGAAAACTGTGTCAAAAACAGTGCACGCATGATGAAAAGCAATGAAAAATAAGTAAAAACATAGAAAAAAAATGAAAAATAATGAAAAGTAATGAGCTATTGTAAAACTATAGCAAAAAAATGGAAAATATATATATATAATAATGAAAAAACAATGAAAAAAGGAAAATACAATACAGAAAAGATGAAAGAACAATGGATTCCATTTTGTATCCCGTTGGAGTCCCCGTTGTATTACCCCGGGTGGATGGGTCGAAGTCCTTGAGCCAGACCTGGAGGGCCTGTCACCCCTTCCGGACCTGGAGGGCCTGTCAACCCCATATTCTATTTACATTGTTTTCATCATTTTTTCAATCTTTTTTCAATGGTTTCATCATTTTTTGTTCATTGTTTTTCCTCTGTTTTTCATTAGTACTCATTAGTTTTTCATTGTTTTTCTCTATTTTTCAATATTCTTTCATTATTGTGCGCATTGTTTTTTCTCAATTTTTATTATTTTTCATTGTTTTGTCACGATGTTTTCATGATGTTTTCTCTGTTTTCCATTGTTCTTTCATCTTTTCTGTATTTTTTCCATTTTTCATTGTTTCTTCCTTATTTCTTTTATGCTTTTATTTTTTCATTGTTTTTGCTATAATTTTACTATGGCTCATTACTTTTCATTATTTTTCGTTTTTTTCTATGTGTTTACTTATTTTTCATTGCTTTTCATCATGCGTTCATTGTTTTCCTATAGTTTTCATTATTTTTCATTGCGTTTTCATTGTTGTTCATTGCTTTTCATTTTTTTAATATTGTTCTTTGAGCTTTGATAAGGCTCAAAAATTCGAAAACGGACAAGATAGAATATTTTCGAGACCCTGGCGTGACATGGCTCCAAATTATATATTTGGAAGCCTTCCATTGCGCGGAAATTTGTCCGTATGTTTCGTTGTTTTTGTTGTATTTTTCATTTTTTCAGTGGTTTTTACTATGTTTTATTGCTTGTCATTGTTTTTCACTGCTTTTCAGTTTTTGAATATTATTCTTTGAGCTTTGATAAGGCTCAAAAATACGAAAACGGACAAGAAATAATATTTTCGAGACCCTGGCGTGACACGGCTCCAAATTATGTATTTGGAAGCATTCCATTGCGTGGAAATGCTTGTGTGTTGATTTCCAAGATAGGTGTATATATATATAAATATATAGAGAGATATAGATATATAACCGTGGCAGGAGGGGTCCACTTGGCATGTTGGCTTAGCTGATTTGCTTTGGGATACTTGGATACCCAGGATACTTCCAAAGTTAAGATGTATGGATGTATATGTATATATATATATACTCATCACATCTATTGATCTATATACTGCAGGACATAGCTTCAAACCTGCATAGCCCAAACTGTGACCACCAACAAAAATCATATGTTTTGAGCCCGGGTCATAAATTCAGCGGATTGAATTCATTTCACAATAGCACCCTGTTGCTTCAAACATCATCAGTAGTTTCAAAGTTTTCTGCACAGGCATGCACGAAATTGACAAGATAGAATATTCAAGGGGGTGTTCCCATATTGGAACATGTTGGATTCAGAATTGTTGGCAATCCCACAGCAGAATTTGTTTAACGTCATTTCACAATAGCACCCTGTTGCTTCAAACATCATCAGTAGTTTCAAAGTTTTCTGCACAGGCAGGCACGAAATTGACAAGATAGAATATTCAAGGGGGTGTTCCCATATTGGAACATGTTGGATTCAGAATTGTGGGCAATCCCAACGCAGAATTTGTTTAACGTCATTTCACAGTAGCGCCCTGCCGCTTCAAACATCATCAGTAGTTTCAAAGTTTTCTGCACAGGCATGCACGAAATTGACAAGATAGAATATTCAAGGGGGTGTTCCCATATTGGAACATGTTGGATTCAGAATTGTGGGCAATCCCAACGCAGAATTTGTTTAACGTCATTTCACAGTAGCGCCCTGCCGCTTCAAACATCATCAGTAGTTTCAAAGTTTTCTGCACAGGCATGCACGAAATTGACGAGGTAGAATATTCAAGAGGGTGTTCTGTGAATATTTGTGAATATTCTATATTTTTGTTCTATCTTGTGGTGTGTTTTTTCCGAGTGGGAGGCCGATGGTAATTTTCTCACCCGCGTGTCTGGCAGTGAAAAATATTCTATCTTTTCGGCGGTCGCTATACATGATATTGAAGATATAATCAAATATAGTTCAACATTATTCAAAAATATCTGAAAAAATTTGGAAAGTTCAATGCATGTTTCAAGTTTTTTACGATTGGGACGCTTATGTGTACTGCAATGATATGGTGACTTTTTGGCTCACACAAGGGGGCAAGCACAAGGTGCTCAAAACTTACAGGGTCCAAACGATGAGAGATGAAAATGATTGCTAGCGAGGAACAGTTGTAAAAATAGATAGTTCCTGCAAAGGATAGTTCCTGCCAAGGATAGTTCAAGAACATGATAGTTCCTGCAAAGGGTGATTTCTGCAAAGAATAGTTTAGGTTCAAGATAGTTCCCCAAGAGGAATGTTATTTTTTTTGCGTTTCAGATTTCTTTGGAAGATGTCTTTACTTGAAACAATTTGATTTCTTAATTGTTTTCTCTTGTACGTTTATTTAATGCTCCAAATTTTCTGAGCTTTCTTATATTTCTGTATTTTCTGAATTTTCTGAACTTTCTGAATGTTTAGAATTTTCCGAATTTTTTGAATGTTCCTGAATTTCTGAATTTTCTAAGTTCTATGAATTTTATGAATTTTTGAATTTTCTGAATTTTTTGAATTTCCTGACTTTTCTGAATTGTTTTCCTTTTAATTATGGTCCAAAGCTATCATCTCTATAGCTATCATCTCTTCTTGACACGCTGCTTAAAGAAAAACCCAAAATAACCAAATATTTTCTGAAAAGAAAAAATTCTTGGAAAAGACATTTCCTGAAAAGGATAATTCCTGAAAAGGATAGTTCCTGAAAAGGATGGTTCCTGAACGGGATAATTTCCTGAAAAGGATAATTTCTGTTAAGAAAACTTACCAAACGAAAAAACATTCCACCTAGGATCTAAACTCAAAATGTTTGTTTCGCAATTTTATTTCTTATATTCAATCGTTGTCTGGATTCCTTCCTTCACACTATAAGTTCTATAGCTTTGGATATTTTAAAAAAAAGAGAGTGGGACGCCACCAGGTCCCCAAAAATACGTGGTTTTAAGCGTTTTTTTGACTATTGTATGCTTCTTTTTCCTCTTTTGATCATATATGAAAGATCAAAGTTCTTGGGAGATGTACTGTTTTTGGTTTGTTAATCCTTAGCTCTATTCTTGGTTGCTTGCTTTTTGTAGCTCTATTGTTTTCTGATAGGTGGTCTTAGTGCATGAATGGCAAAGTTCTTTGCCCAACAACATCTTGAAACATAGAGATTCATTGTGTCAGGTGGTACTTCATGTATATATTAATGTATAGGTACCACCTAGGTATACAGCTATTGCAAAGACGGTATATATATATACATGTACATAGGACTTTGCATGTGCATTGGTGGCTTTTGATATTGGACTTCCAGGTCGCCTTTTGGTTGACATCATAGTTCCAGTGGAACTCTTTTAGCAAATGAAAGTGCAAATTCCAATCTACTGTCCCTCCTCAAGTAGTTGCATTTTTTTGCATGCTTCATGGTAACTTGCTGCATCAATGAAAAGCAAGGCAGCCATTCTATAGATACAGTTGCTTGGCAAGGTTGATTAAGTGGTTCCTTTACTTGGTCATGTGCCCTTCTGGTTACCATGATGAACTTATACTGACATAGTTTAAGTTTTGCCCACAGCCATGAGTACATTTATGATAATAAAAGTCTGCCGTTATATTTGCAATGACACAGCAAATTACCATGGAATATGCAGGTAAAAACACCCTTTCTGAAGCAAGGGGGAAATGGAAGTGCCCCTGGAATTTGCCAACTCTTGTGATCAATCAATATTTTAAGCAAAGATCTTTTACTGCATTGAAACCTGGAAGAATACCATTGCATATGCAGGAAAAATGTAGAACACTTGTGCCTGTAAGGGCATAGGTGACTTATATGTCACCCATTCCATAACTGTATGTACTATATAAGAAAATGTATACATAACATAGTTGCATTCTAAGTGCGTATGCAGCTTGGATGTGTTGACACAGCAAATGGCTATGGTACCCGCAAAAAAATGTTGCTTTTATCACAAAATACCCTCTAGATATCAGTGCATGTTTGAAGCTGCCATGTCTACTGTATATATATATATATGCTCATACTGCACACTTGCGACAATGCGCTTGCATACTGGTTGAAACCATTCACCCACTAAAGCACAAACAACCCCTGAAACTGTTCATACAGTTTACAGATCAAAGAACTAAGAACAAGAGTGAGTATTGATCAAAAGGATGGAGAAGGGACCCCTTTCCATATGAATGCATTCTGGGAGCTGCTACTTCCTAGTCCCACGTGTTATGTCATAGCTGTTTTCTGTCAAGTTTTATAAACAGTCTTACCTCTTTTTAGGTGTTACTCATCCTGCCATCAAAAATCATAAAAGCACAGCCAAGCAATTATGGTAACAGGGTACCTGGATTAGATATGCAGTGGCATAGCAAATTACGGTGAAATATACAGGAAATATTTTTTTGGAGAAAGTGTAAGTTGGAGCTGTCCTTGCCATGCGCCAACCCTTATGAGCAAAGTCAGTTGCAACCAAAGAGTCTTTATTGCAATCAACCCTGGAAGAATTCCATTACATATGCAAAGTACATGTGGAAAATATGTGTACGTATTGGTATGTGCTACTTATGTACCATCCATATCATAGATGCATACAGTAGTACTACCAAGAAAAATGCAAGTCCATCAATTTTTATAGGAGGGCTATATATAGGAGGGCTAGGAGAGGGGAGAAGCTCGAAAAAAAAACGCTTCTTTTCCTTGGCCACCTCCCCCTAAGGGAAGCCATATATATATGTATACACACTATGTTTGTTTTTCCTCCTTCCTTTTCCCTGGGGATCTTCATGACTCTCTGGACATTCTTTGGCAACCTCTGAGGAAGTCTGACAATCTGTGTGGGTCTCTAGCGATACCATCACAGGTATATGAACATAAAGGATCGAACATGATGTAGCAAAAACACTGCATTCCCAGAAACGTGGAAACATGGGGAACTGACAGCGTCCTTTTCTGAAAAAAAAGGCTATAATAAGTTCAAATAAGTTTTAGGATACGTTATGATAAGTTCGATTACGTACTGATATTTTCATTAAATGCCTGAAGCGAAAATATTTGAAATTAGTGGTCTCAGTTCTCTGTCCGGCGCAACCCTCTGCGGAGATCGTGCATGTCAGACGCGCAAACGTGTGGTGAAATGCGAGTTTTTTGGTGGCCGGGCAAGACCCTTTCGCACGAAACGAGGGCCGAAGGTCAAGAACTGGTGTAAAATTCCAAGTGTGGAACTTCAAACGCAACCCTTTCGCACGAAATCAGGCCGAAGGGCAAAAACTTGTGAAAAAATTGAAATTTTGCAACGTCACAAAGGTACTCCGTTGCAAACGTTCTCTGTGGGTAAAAGCTTCTGTGTCTAACACCTCTGTGTGTAAAAGCTTCTGTGTGTAAACACGTCTGTGTGTAAAAGCTTTCGTGTGTGTAAGCGCGTCTCTGTGTAAAAGCTCCTCTGTGTAAAGACTTCCCTGTGTAAAAGCTTCTGTATGTAAACGCCTCTGTGTGTAAAAGCTTCTGTGTGTAAAAGCTTCTGTGTGTAAAAGCTTCTGCGTGTAAAAGCTTTTGTGTGCAAACGCCTCTGAGTGTAAAAGCTCCTCTGTGTAAAGACTCCTCTCAGTAAATGCCGCTGTGTGCAAGAGCCCCTCTGTGTAAAAGCTTCTGCGTGAAAACGCTCCTCTGTGTAAAAGCTTCCGTGTGTAAAAGCTCTTCTGTGTAAAAGCTTCTGCGCGCACAAGTTCCCATGTGTAAACGCTTCTGTGTGTAAAAGTTTCCATGTGTCAAGTTCAAACACCTCTGTGGGTAAAAGCTTCTGTGTCTAAAAGCTTCTGCGTGTAAAAGCTTCTGCGTGTAAAAGTTCCCATGTGTAAACGCGTCTGCGTGCAAAAGCTTCTCTGTGTAAAAGCGTATGTGTGTAAAAGCTCCTCTGTCTAAAGACTTCTCTTTTTTGCGAAAAGCTTCTGTGTGTGTGTGTGCGTGTGGCGTAAGCTCCTTTGCAAAAGGCTTCTGTGTGTAAACGTGTCTGTGTGTAAGGGCCCGCCTGTGTAAAAGCTTCTGTGTGAAAGCTCCTCTGTGTAAAGGATAGTCTGTGCAAAAGCCTCTCTGTGTAAAAGCGTCTGTGTGTAAGAACTCCTCTGTGTAAAGGCTTCTCTGCGCAAAAGCTTCTGTGTGTGTGTGCGTAAACGCTTCTGTGTGTAAAAGTTCGTCTGTGTAAACGCGTCTGTGTGTAAAAGCTGCTCTGTGTAAAGACTTCTCTGTGTAAAAGCTTCTGTGTGTAAAAGCTTCTGCGTGTAAAAGCTTCTGTGTGTAGAAGCTTCTGCGTCTAAAAGCCTCTGCGTGTAAAAGCTTCTGTGTGTAAACACGTCTGTGTGTAAAGGCTTCTGTGGGTAAACGCGGCTGTGCGTAAAAGCTTCTGTGTGTAAAGACTTCTGTGTAAAAGCTCCTCTGAGTAAATGCGTCTGTGTGCAAGGGCCCCTCTGTGTAAAAGCTTCTGCGTGAAAAAGCTCCTGTGTAAAAAAAATCTGTGTGTAAAGCTTCTCTGTGTAAAGACTTCTGAAGTTTCTGTGTGTAAAAGCTTCTGTGTGTAAAGGCTTCTGTGTCTAAAAGCTTCTGCATGTAAAAGTTTCTGTGTCTAGAAGCTTCTGCGTGTAAAAGTTCCCATGTGTAAACGCATCTGTGCGTAAAAGTTTCTGTGTCTAAACGGGTCTGTGTGTAAAGGCTCCTCTGTGTAAAGACTTCTCTGTGTAAATGCTTCTGTGTGTGTGTAAGCTCCTTTGCAAAATGTTTCTGTGTGTAAACGTGTCTGTGCGCAAGGGCCCCTTTGTGTAAATGCTTCTGTGTGAAAGCTCCTCTGTGTAAACGCGTCTGTGTGTAAAAGCCCCACTGCATAAAAGCTTTTCTGTGTCAGATTTCTGTGTGTAGAAGCGCCTCTGTGTAGAGACTTCTCTGTGTAAAAGCTTCAATTTGTAGAAGCTCCTCTGTGTAAAAATGTCTCTGTGTAGAAGTTTCTGCGTGTCAAAGTTCTTCTGCGTCAAGACTTCTCTGCGCAGAAGTTTTTTGTATAATTCCCTTGCTTCATCGCAGTCATCTGAGTAGACGCCATGGGGAAGCACGAATTTACATACGATAGAATACCTTCATAATCATTCAGTATACAATCATCAACCATTATGCATCCACAACCTCATTCATCATTCATCATCATTCATAACCCTTCGTCAGCATTCATCATCATTCATATTCATATTTTCTCTTCCATCCTCTTTTTATATCCGCCCTCCTGCTTTTCTTTCAGGCCACACTGCCGTCTAGCTTTTGAAGTGCGAAAAGACAATGTGACATCCGACACGGCCTTCAGAGAGGAGAATAGAAAATTGCACTTTGATAACTGTACTGTATGTATGTGGGATAGTTAGCAATTGAACAAAACGACTCTACCAAGTGGAAAAAGTAGAATAACAGGTAGGGCCTATGTCACGTCAATGCTTGGTCGATCTTGTTCAGCAGCTGAACCAGGTTCAAGAAGAAGACAGGCCCACCTGGCGGGATGTTCTATTGCTATCTATTGCTTTCTTGAAATTGTAACCAGCAGGTGCTGTCAAAACAAGTTCACGCTACCCGCCAGCCTGTTCCAGGCTGTGATGTGTTGACCAACAAGAAAGCTTGCTTCAAGTTAGAGGCCTCGAAGTGTGGAACGGTATTTTGTTTCGCTGCAAGTGAACTTCCCGGCCACAGCAACGTGTGAGACAATGGGAAACCGGCAACGTTGCTTAAAATCAGCATGGGTCAATGGTAACAGGTAGAAAGACGGTCTGCTTCAGGTTTTTACAGTAATGCAAATTTGGCAGGAAACTAGGACGCTTCCAAAATATTCAGTACGTGCTTCAAAAGCCACGTTGAAAAGAGTTGTTCTATGTTGTTCTCAGAGAAATCAAACAGGTCCCAAACGTTTCTCCAGGGGTCGTAAGCGCAGCAGGGGCAAAGCCCCGATTTTACCAAGTCATCAATGTGAAGATATCGCGCGCATAGTTCAAAAGGCATAATAAGTAAGGTCTCGTTTTAGGCCTTTCGGGATGGGAAACCAAACAGCAGGACGCAGTGGCGAAGACGAAGAAGATACTCTCAGCAAACTCGGAGGCAGATCCCTCGTGCTCGAAGTTACACATTGATTGCAGAAGCCGTTTTGCACCAATTTGATTTGCGCATAATCTGACAATTCCAGAAAGGCATTCAGGACATTTCAGGACATATGTGGGAACAGGTTGCCGATTTCTTTTGTAAGGCAGGGGTTTCCTGTGAGTGCCTAATGGAAGACCAAGACTTTGGCAGCTGCGCCCTCAGCAAGTGCAAGTGGATTTGTTGCGTGTACTCCGTTTCATGTATGTATCTTACAGTCTCCGTCCCATACTTGAAGTGTTGTTCCTGGCATCTTAAATTACTGTAAATGGATTTCTTGATTCTGAAAGTTGAATATATTGAAAGTGATGGCACGTATTTTGCCGCCCTCTTGCTGCCACAGCTGCCGCGCCTGCTAGCTGCTGACGTTGATGCCGCTGGTGGTGCCGGCGCTAGCACAAAATTCCAGTCCATCCCACGGCTGCGCATGTAGCGACAGCATCAGCAATATCTCCCCCGTCAACAATGGCTGTGCTTTGTACTCATCCTCTTCTTTGGTAGAAACATGTATATAGAAACCATCCTAGGCTCTTCTGCTGCATCATACCCGTTGCTTGCTTCTTGATTACCATTGTCGGCTTTCTAGCTTTGATTGCCGTGACACCTGTGATAAGTGCCAAGGCAATGTCGATAGGGACACCTTTCTGGACATGTGCAAGCCGATGATGAGGAAGGCTGGTGGCCGAATAGAGAGATTTAGAATGATATAGATACACATTGGCAGAATGTGGCATCAAGGTGTTGTACAAGGTGTTGCAGAAAAGAGCAGATATCTTTAGATCTTACTCTCACAAGCACGCACGTAGATTGCAGAATTTTGTTGCCATATATATATATAGAGACTAACTCGCAGCAGGACCAATCCGACAGCGTTCTACGCAGTTTCAGATTTTAATGACGGTGCTGCGAGGTGAGCGACGTCCTCGAAGCTGCAAAAGCTGCATGCAACATGAGCGTTTCTTCCATAGATGCTGCTGGCTCCCAAGAGGTCCCAAGATGAGCACACTACCTCTGTCTAGCACATACTGTATCAACGATCTGGGATCAAAAGCTCAACAGGGCATGAATCTGCATTCTTATCATGGAAATTGTCGGCTGCCCAGGTGGAGATTTGTGGTGGGGCTGCTCGAGTTCCATGGGTCAAGGACGAGATAAGAGTCTCAGAGTCGCATCATACCTATCCAAATTATAGCTATGACGTCACCCGAAGGCGCCGCAAAATTAGACTTAATCTGCTGAAACAAAAGCCCCCCTGCCATTGCATGTTCTTCCAGGGTTTGTGGGCGCGCGCGTGCTGCGCGTTCCGCCCCTGCATGTCGGCGCGCAGGCTCCAGATGCACTTAAGACGTCTTCAAAATAATAATAACATTTGGGGGGCACAGGGATACGCCAAATTGCACCGGAAAAAAAAAATGTTTTTTTGGGCTAGCAAATTGCATCTGGCACCGTCCCAGCCAGCTCTGCGACGAGACCCCGGAGGGAACTATTGGGAATTGTTTCTAACGCTGCCCTCTTCTCTTTCGAGTCCCGGCCATCAATCCAGAATGTTTCTCCTGGCACAATACAAAAACTTTATGCAACAATATGTTTTTCTATCCCTTTAAGGTTTCAAACTTCAGTGGGTGATAGTGGATGTGTTTTTTCGGATCTAGCTAAAAGCAATTGCATGCGTGACAGCGATTAAAACATATAAAAACCCACTGCGTGTCGAAACCGGGTGCTTAAAAAATCTCACTAAAAGCATTGCAGGGTGCGCCAGGCGGACAGGCAAGCGGCCAGACATGCCAAATTAGAAAACATGCACCCGTAGCTTCCGATAAAAACATACAGTCAGCGTAACTTCCCCAATGCGTTGTCTGCCCTGAAACAAACACCAAAAGATTCCTACAGTTACGGCATTTAACAGTTATAAATGGAATTATAGCTCTTGGCATTAAGCTTATATCATTTAAATGAGGTATACGGTAAAAATAAGTTATAGCTGTTAAGGGCTTTGGCTGCACTTAAGACCCAGAAAAACATTGCAGATTCTTAGTGGTATTCCTGTTGCAACCAGATCCTCTGCGCACAGTGTGGAAGCCGCTAAATGCATACAAGATACCTTTGGCTGCTAAATGATCATAAACATCCTTTCGTGGCGGCCTGCGTGCCGACATGCGTGCCAAACGCAGCGTAGTGTGTGCTAAGTGGCGGGGCATCTAAGCATGTCAAGTCTTTTATTTCCTGCGTTTGCAGATTGCAAGTCGCAGCTTTACACTCCGCTTAGATATGAATCAAGCAGTGGCTGCACGGATCCTTTGGCAATTCTTTTGGATTTTCCACGCGCCAAATTGCCCCCTCTATGCCCCACTTTTGTTCACTGCTTACGCTTCTTGTTCCTGATTTGGTCAGCGGGGTCGTTTCTAGTTTCATGGCTACGATGGACAAGCACCCTGTAGGTTCATGGTGGCAATGGAAAGCAATCCTGCTTCAGATAACTGCATCTGCTTTTGCTTTCGGCGGGCAGGAGATGTGTTCTAAAGCCTTTGGTGGGAAAGAGCTGTCAACGACAATGAACGCAGACGAATGTGTCGCACGAGGTTGAAGGGCCGGGAAGATTGAATCGGGCCGGACGTGATTGGCATCGCGCTTTGAGACTCATGACACATGTGAACCAAATATTCTTGCACAATCGTGCGCAGGGAGCAGCAAATTCGAATCTTGAAAGCACGGATGATACAACAATTTCGTCACTGCACATTCCAACCTCCCACTTGCACACATGTTGTGAGGGTGCGCTCTTCAAGCAGCCATACTGTCACCTCTCTACAAAGTGCGGGAATTCAAAGTCGAGGACGTATGCTCTATCAATTTGCAAATTCAATCACCGATAGCTGAGCTGTCCATTCTGCTTAGCTTAGCAGTCGTCAGCTTGGCAACAAATATGAAAAGTGTGAGTATGCCTTGTACGGATTGTACTAGCACTTGTGCATCACATTAACTTCATTTTCTTCTAGCTCGTGGACGATGGCCTGGCCAGAATGGTAGTTTTTGCTCTGGTTTGCCAACGTATTTGTGTCGGGGGCTGCCAACGAAAGTGTTCCCAACTCCAGAATTCACGGGTGTTCACTGGCGGCTAAGCACGCCGCTGTTGTGTAGGAGTGTGGTTTTCCCTGGCTTTTGCCAGGAAGGGGTTGCAAAAGAGCGTTGCAAAGAAATGTCGTCAGTATCTATGATGCTAATTGTTCGTTTTTAGGATCTGGTTTGGGTGTTTATTTGCAACTTGGTTTTTTTCAACTATTGGGCTGATGCTTGCTTGCCGTTGTCATCCATCATCCCTGCTCACCACACCACTTTAGGGAAGCCCTGATCCTTTCTATTCCACGGCTCAGCCTTGTCAGTATATATGACTCCTTGGACTGTGCCTTCATCAGGGTTTCAAGAGATGCCCTACATGCCAGTTGCTACTTGGATCCAATGTGTTGTTTCCATGGCTGATATTCCAGAGTTTTCGGTTCCAACGCCTGAAAATCGAGGTGCAACCCCTATTGCAAAACATTCCCAAGGATCCCGAGTTTTGAGCGGCGGCGGTCAACCATCAGTTTTGGTGGTGTTTTTACTCTGTCCGAAGTTTGAAAAGGTTGCAGCAGTAAAGAAATGCATGACAGAGGGAGTGGAGACAGGATTTGTCTAGACCTGGCTGCATCATAGTTTCTTCGCCCCCTGCCCCCTGCATTTCGTATTGCTGCTTCTTGTTTTTTACTTGGAACCATCTGGAACCTGTCTCCCCCTGCCTCCTCTTCTTAGTTCTCCGCATCCCTCTTGGAAATGAGACGGGTTGACCCAAGAATGTGATATTCTAGCAAAGCAATCATGCCTTGCAAGAAAGTCAGATGCACCAACCCTTTCACGGTGACTCGTACGACTATCATCTAAAAACAATATCTATGTACATGTGTACAGACTTATGGCTAGTTAAAGATATGTGATCTGGGCCATTCTGGGCCCATAGGTGATGTAATAAATACATGGTGTAGCATGTAAGAGTCTCATTATGTTGTAGACTTGTTTTTATTTATACATGTTAATATGTATACGTACATTGGTATGCGGAAGTATTTGATCATCTGTACCGGTAAAGCTCAATGTAATTTAATGTTATACAGTTATACTGTTTTACTGTGTGCTAGTTGATATTTATATTTATATTAGTATATATATATATATTGTATATATATGTATATTTGCTGTATACATATACAGATACATATCACATGTATATATATATGATAGATGTGTCTTCTGAATATATGATTGTATATGTATATATATATACATATATTGATACAGGCAAGTACATCTGTGTAATATATGTGTATTGTTTTTTATATGCTGCTGCTTCAGATGACGTCGTTCGCTACCTCGCTCGTTCTGTGGGTAGGTTTGGCCGGCGATTTAAAGGCGAGAAGTTGTTATTCCCGGCGGCCAAAAACAAAATTTCCATTGTACACACTTGTTCTCTCGCGCCGCCAGGAGTATGAATAGAACGAAGGCGGCCACAATTTACAAGGAATAAATTATTAAAGTCCGATTCCGCAACTTCTCCGGATTGCGCAACAAGGATGGCGCAACTCTTTGGTCGGATTGCGCAGCTAAGATTGCGAAACTTGGCTTGCCCAACCCCCAGGATTGCGCAACTCCGCTTGCGCAACTTCCAGGATTGCGCAACTCTCTTTGCGCAAGTCGTGGGAATGCGCAACTCTGCCTGCGCAACTGCTTTTGACAGATTGCGCAACTCCCAGGATTGTGCAACTCTGCTTGTGCAACTGCGCTGGACGGATTGCACAGCTCTGCAACTACACTTCCTCCAAACAATTCCAGCCCCCATAGAACTTGAAAATGGCACGTGCCGTCCACAAGAGCAAGACGTTATCAAAATTCCCACCCCCATGGAACTTCAAGCTGACTTGGAGTGTCCACAAGGTTAAGACGATATCAAAGTTCCCACCCCATTGGAACTTCAAACTGACTTGGAGTCTCCACAAGGTTAAGATGATATCAAAATTTTCACCCCCATGGAACTTCAAACTGACTTGGAGTGTCGACAAGGTTAAGATGATATCAAAATTTCCACCCCATGGAACTTCAAACTGGCTTGGAGTGTCCACAAAGTTAAGATGATATCAAAATTCCCACCCCCATCGAACTTCACATTGACTCGGAGTGTCTACTGATACCAAAATTCCCACCCCCATGGAACTTCAAACTGACTTGGAGTGTCCACAAGGTTAAGATGATATCAGAATTCCCACCCCCTTGGAACGTCAAACTGACTTGGAGTCTCCACAAGGTTAAGATGATATGAAAATTCCCACCCCCATGGAACTTCAAACTGACTTGGAGTATCCACCAGGTTAAGACGATATAAAACTTCCCTGTTAAGATGATATCAAAAGTCTCACCCCGATGGAACTTCAAACTGACTTGGAGTGTCCACAAGGTTAAGGTGAAATCAAAATTCCCAGCCCCATGGAACTACAAACTGACTTGGGGTGCCTGCAAGGTTAAGATGACATCAAAATTCCCACCCCCATGGAACTTCAAACTGACTTGGAGTGTCCACAAGGTTAAGATGATATCAAAATTCCCACCCCCATGGAACTTCACATTGACTCGGAGTGTCCACAAGGTTAAGACGATATTCAAATTCCCACCCCTATGCAACTTCAAACTGACTTGGAGTGTCCACAAGGTTAAGATTATATTAAAATTCCCACCCCTATGGAAATTCAATCTGACTTGGAGTGTCCACAAGGTTTAGACGCAAAGTTCCCATCCACATGGAACCTCAAACTGACTTGGAGTGCCTACAAGGTTAAAATGATATCAAAATTCCCACCCTCATGGAGCTTCAAACTGACTTGGGGTCTTCACAAGGTTAAGATGATATCACATTTCCCACCCCCATGGAACGTCAAACTGACTTGGGGTGTCCACAAGGTTAAGATGATATCAAAATTTCAACCCCATGGAACTGACTTGGAGTGTCCACAAAGGTAAGATGATATCAGAATCCCCACCCCTATGGAACGTCAAACTGACTTGGAGTGTCGACAAGGTTAAGATGATATCAAAATTCCCACCCCGATGGAACTTCAAACTGACTTGGAGTGTCCACAAGGTTAAGATGATATCAGAATTCCCACCCCCTTGGAACGTCAAACTGACTTGGGGTGTCCACAAGGTTAAGATGATATCAAAATTCTCACCCCCATGGAACTTCAGACTGACTTGGAGTGTCCACAAAGTTAAGATGAAACCAGAATTCCCACCCCTATGGAACTTCAAACTGACTTGGAGTGTCTACAAAGTTAAGATGATATCAAAATTCCCACCCCCATGGAACTTCAAACTGACTTGGAGTGTCCACAAGGTGATAAACGTTGGATTGTGAAACTTGGACGTCGCATTCTGAGACTTGAGGCTTTGCTTTTGAAACTTGGAGTTTCACTGTTTCCTGATCTGTCTTCAAAGTTTCGCAGTACCCGTGAAACAATCTCCCCCTAAAGTTTCACCTTCTCTCTGCAGACTTTCACAATACCAGTTTCGCAATCCGTCCCCATAGTTTCACAATCCGTCTTCAGATTTTCACAATACCAGTTTCATAATCTGACCCCAGAGTTTCACAATCCGCTTTTAGAGTTTCACAGTACGAATTTCACAATCCGTGCGGCAAGTTTCACAATCCAACTGGCAAGCTTCACAATCCAAGTTGCACAATCCGTCTGGGAAGTTTCCCAATCCGACCGGGAAGTTTCACAATCCGACGTTGACCATTTACAAGGGTTCCACGTTGTCTTTTGTTTTCTTGAAGATGTTGGAACACGCCTCATTCAAGAAGCAATGTATAGTTCATTGTTGCTTTTGGGTTGCGTTTGAGGGGAAAGGCATGATTTGGGCATTACTTTTTTTGAAACTTCGATCATATGGTGGAAAGGCACGTTTCCAGGACGCAGGCGTCACTTCTCCTTAGGCATGAGTTTCGGGCATCCCTGTATACGTCTGTTTTCACTTCAAATTTGGCGAGCAACTTGTTGTCCACGTCGCTATCCAATCCCACCCTTAAGATGTCCAGTGCTAAAAGGACAGCACACGGTTTCCAATCAGCTGGGAACCTCAGTTACAACCTTGAGGTGACTGGTTGCTGTTTGTCGCGAGGTAGGATATGCTTTCCTAAGTGAACAGTCAGGTTTGCCGAAGCTTTGAATAATCTCTGGTTTTATCGTCTCCACCGCCTCATGCGCAAGGTCTTGGGTGGCAGATGCCTGATGGGAACAACGGCGCTGCCAAGGCTTCTTCACTGAGAAAATGATTAGTCAATGATTAGTCCTTGAAACGATTTGCTTGGTATGCTTATATAGTGCCCAGGGTTAGAGAATCTCTTTCGGGTGCTGCGTGGCGCCGTACCATTCTGGATATTTTGCCGGTCTTATCACCATGCAGAACTACAAACAAAGAGCCAACGTTTTTCAGACGATTTTCGGCCCTATCCGCTCGTCCAAAATATTTTTCCGTTTAGCGCGATGCTTGGAGGCCATGTCTTCCGTTGTGTTCGCCGAGGACTCTGTCATGAATTTCATGAAGGCAGCCAACACGCATGAATTTTCCGGTTGTTCACATAAAATAGTTCTGGCTAGGGCTCACATTGCTGCGGTCTTTATCCTATGATGCAATCGCCGCGCATTGGGGTGCAGTGGATGGTACATGGTTCAGATGAGTCTGGACACAGCATATCACAGCACAGTGTTCTTAATTTGAAGCAGACTAAGACATTTGTAGCTTGTACTGTGTTGTATCATGTTGTATCTGAATCACGTACACCCGCTTTACAAACTCTAACATGCGTCGATGCGTGTTCAAGAAAGGGCTTGTCGAACGAAAGTCACGTTGGAAATTGAACATTTACCTCAAGGGTTTCCCGGTGCAGCGATTCTTGAGATATCCTGAGGGAAGGAATGACACGATGACAAAAGTTCAACAAGTATCACGAGAATCAAACATGATAAAAGGTTATATATATATATTTATATATGAAAAGGGGGTGCCTGGATGTGCCTGGCCAGAGGGTTTCCTTGTGTACAACTCCAAGCAAAACTATCAGGCCAGACCAGACGAGGTTTGAAAATATAGCTTAGCAGCTAGCAGATGACACGCATGCGATGACCCGCAAGCAAAGCACCCATATCGAAAGTTGGACATGTTTGCTACGACTACTAGCTGATGCTGGCTGAACTCTTGCTAGATTTGTGATTGGACCATCAATGCGCTGAAGGTCATCACTTTCAGACGCAGGGCACCTTTCGAGCTCACAGCAGCATACGCAGATGAGAAGTTGCTTCCAAATGGCACTCCCAAGGCTTGATGGGAAACTAAAAGCTTGTTTGAAAGCACATGTCAAGCAACGAGTTTGTAGACTTTATGACCCTTCAGCAGCGTTCCAGACATGCATCAGCTACTACTTCCTGTGGTACTAGTACGAGCATCAAGATGATTCAAATTCAGATATTGATTCAATGTTCTGTTTCTTGTGGGCATTGCTTGCTTCAGGGACGGGGTGACGCCATACTTCGCAATGTTGTGCCATACCAGTAAATATACTTCACGGACATACTGTCCTGTGGTTATCCTATGGTCGTCCTATGGTCTCCTGTTGGCCTATGTTGCTTTGCTCTTGGCCGGGGCATAGCATTTTATTTGCCCTGTGTGGAATTATCGTGGTTTTCGCACAGTTTGTCGTTCTTTTTCGGGTCTCTTTGCGGCTCTTGGCCAGCTGGACTGGGAAGGTGCCCTTGAGCCTTTGGCTCCTAAAGGCTAGTAGATGCTAGTGGTCTGGTCAAGCTTTGGTCGGCTGGGTCCGTCAGTTTGATGTCACAAAGGGGCATCGACAAAGGAGAATTCATTTACCTCAAGGCACTGCGGCAGCTTTCCCTGTTCCCTGCCTACAGGATCTTGGCACCTACACCATTGATGTGCCGGTCCAGGATGCCCTTAAAAAGGTAAAGGTAAGGGACCTGGCAAACACAGTCAACCAAAGCTCCTTGTGGCCTTTCAGTCGCAAGGTCAAGACAGCTTTGACTCTTCATGGCACCTTTTGCGTGACTCAGCAGCAAGATCGGCTGCAGTGCACATGGCGCGCGACAACATCAATCATTCGGAAGCTACTGTTGAATTTAACAGGCTGGGCTTTACATAGATGACGATAGTCCTCGTTTCCTAATTGTTCCATAGCACATCAACTCACGACTAACCAACAACAAATCTGTATGAACATTTTGAGTCTTGCCCCCGCTCGCTGCGTGTGGGTCATGTTCATGGTTGGTAAGGGGCAACCCTAGACCTCAGTAGCTGTAATTCCTTCATTTTCTAGCTCATCGATGCTCATGGTGCATACGGAAAAGGAAAATGCTCACGACCGCTTTCATTTTGGGGCACAGATCTTTAGTCTTGTGAGCAATGTCCACTTCTTCTCGGAACGCACAGTTGCAGTAGCTTAAAAAGTCACAGCGAAGTAGCCAAAGCGCGGCGGTGCAATTTGCATATCGGTATTGATACAAAGGTCCTTGGAAGAGGCTTTATATGATTGCAATGACCGCGCTTCTATCCCTCACGGAAGATTTGCGAAAGTCGTATATCATAAAGCAGCAATGGATATACAATCAGTATGAACCAATACAAATATGACCTATGGACTAATCACTTCTCCCTATTGCTAAGTGTATATAGCCGAATTTTAAAAAATCAGGGTTCTTTTTCAATTCTGGAAATTTCGGATTGGCCAATTTGATCTTTAACTGACTCTCTTTAGAAAACAATTTAAACATGAAGTTCTCATGTGAGGGTTTCACCCCCTAAGAATGAAAACTCGTCAACACTGGGCTGCTTTAATGAGTGAGAAACCTGAGCAATCCTGAGCTAACAGCTCAGGTGCAAGGTGCCCATATTGTGGAAGAGCTTGAGGGTCTTGAGGCAGGGAATGTTACAGGCGGATGAAAGAATTGAAACGCGCTTCTCAACATTCTAGAATTCAGAAATTTTAGAACTGAGCGAAATTTGACGCCAATGCTTTGATAAGTTTTGTGTGGGAAGATGAATCAAGTGATGCTGATGCCCAGTCCGACTGAACGGAGCTTTATTGTCCAATAAGTTGCAAAAGATTTACAGAGATTATAGACATCAATATGTGAAGGAATCGGGGCTTCATTTGGGCTTGGACAACAAAGGTATGGCAACAAAACCAGCAACTTCATAGAAGGAGCGACACAAGATCGCTGATGGCTTTCAGCAGGGTTCCTTGTGGTGACCACTCGCCACGGGAGCGAAAAAGACCCGGAAGTTACCTGGGCAAATCGTGGATCTGTAGAAGTCGGCAATTTTCAAGAACTGTTCCTGCGCTTTCCACCAGTTTGTCTCCTGTCTTGTGTCATTTTTCCTCATGTTCTGGGCGACACCTGTCAGTGCGTGTATGAATCTTTTCAAGGAACGCAGATTGCTGCTATCTCACTGTACCAACATGGTACTGGCCTTCCATGTTCAATATATTTTTATATATACATACATATATATATATATATGGGTTTCTCCATTGCACCTGTCATGGCCTTTTATTAAGGCCTTTGAGTTCATAAGACTTTCTTATATACACCAGTTCTTTCAGGAAGAGGATGCACCTGCGGAGGCTTCAGAAGATCACGAGGACTGGAATGTGTTGCGAGCGCAAGTGTCACCTGAAAGAAACATGGTGCTGGAATGTGATGATATGCTACAGTGCCTCCCGGAACACGGAACAGAGATTGCTGGCCACATCCGTGGTACAAGGCCTCCAGGAAACGAAAAAAGATCAGACGTGTCGACCTACACATTTCAAAGAAAGGTTGCTGGGGCCCCGGATGCAAAGTCTATTGGAGAGCATTTGCACGTGTACCTCTGACTGCCCATACACCTAGGTTGCCAGGTTGTTTCTTGCAGCCATATTTTAGAAAATATTCGTGGGCCACAAGGCCCGTGCACAGTCTACTTTGCGCTGGTGCTTGAGACCCTTTCAAAAGATGCCACAAGGTCAAGACAGCAAGCTTTGAAGTGTGAGTGTAGAGGTCATTTTCAACTCTTACCAGGGGTACATTGGTTGGGCGTTGATTGGGCATGAATTCTGCTATGCCATCCAATTCCTATAAGTGTACAGCTCCTGGGCAATGCTTTCCCTGCTGCAAAAACTAGTGCCATTGCTGCGCCGGGTGCAATTCGCTGAGGTCCAGGACTTGGAGAGGAAGCGTGCGAACCTCAGAGGCTCTCTACTGACACGGGTAAGACGCTGCTCCCTGCGCCGCATGTTTGCAAAATATGCGTCTCACTTATTCCCCAAACAGCGCATCCACACTGAGGGTTCTTGCAGTAAGGGTTAAGGCCGGTGCTTGATCAGGGTGCTTCATCCGGAGTTGCGGCTTTTTTTCTGTAAATTCCCGCATACAATGGTTCTTGTGACTGTCCACATGCAGTTCGACTGTGCAGGCTCGCGCAAAACGGTTGTCGTGGTCCTGGGGCACGTCATTTTCCCTGAGAATTCGTGCGTAAATTGGCTCCTGTGGCATGTCCAAGTACATTTCAACTGTGCAGGCTCGCGCAAAATGGTTGTTTCATGTTGTTTCGGTCCTGGGGCGCGGCATTTTCCTGAGACTTCTCGTGTAAAATGGTGTTGTGATGTCTCCTTCTGCATTTCGACTGCGGAGGCTCGCGTAAACTCTGCCGCTCGAGCTTTCCTTGATTCCCCAAACAGCGTGTCCTGACTGGGGTTCTCATGGTAAGGCTCAAGGCCGGTGCTTGATCAGGTTGCTCAATCTGGCTTCCGGCGTTTTTTCCCTGTTGATTTCAGCATAAAATGGGCTGTTGTGACATGCTCGCACAAAGTCTGCCGCGCGACTTTGGTCTGCGGCATTTTACCTGTAAATCTCCGCATAAAATGGGCTCTTGTGACATGTCCATGTGCATTTCGATTGCATAGGCTCGCGCACAAAGTGTGGGCCCCGGTCGTGGGGCACGGCATTTACCCTGAGAATTCTCGCATAAAATGGGTCTTGTGATGTCTCCGTCTGCATTTCAACTGCGGAGGCTCGCACACAACGGTTGCCGTCCTCCTGAGGCGCGGAATTTTTCCTGTAAATTCTCACATAAAATGGCTCTTCTGCGATGTCCAAGTGCATTTCGAGTGCGCAGGCTTGCACAAAACGGCTGTCATGGTCCTGGTGCGGCATTTTTCTGTAAATTTTCGCGTAACATGCTTCCAAGTGCATTTCGACTGCGCAGGCCCGCGCAAAGTGTGACGTCCTCTCCTGTAAAGGTCCTCGTGACAATATCTTGTGCAGATCCTGTTGAAATCCTCTCAAAGGTCCTTGCCTGATCTTGCACAGATCCTTATGATAAGATCTTGTGACAATCCTGCTGAAATCCACTAACAGGTCCTTGCATGATCTTGCACAGATCCTTATGACAAGATCTTGTGGAGATCCTGGTGAAGTCCTCTCTAAAAGGTCTTTGCATGATCCTGTACAGGTCCTTGTGCGAAGATTTTGTGGAGATCCTGTTGAAATCCTCGCTACGAAGTCCTTCTATGATCTTGCACAGATCCTTGTGAGGAGATCTCCTGGTAATCCTGAAGAAGTCCTTTCTAAGAGGTCCTTGCATGATCCTGTTCACGTCCTTGTGAGAAGATCTTGTGGAGATCCTGTTCAAATCCTCCCTAAAAGGTCCTTGCATTAAGATCTTTAAAATGCTCTCCCTTAACGGTGTTTGTATGGAAATGCTTCTGGGATGCTCATGGGAAGTTCTTGTATGAAGGTCTAGTCAAACCCTCTATTCTTTGATGATCTTGTGTCTCTTCGATGTCCTGGTATAAGGTTCTGGTATTAGGTCCTATTTAACACATTGGCTTCCTACCTCCCACAGTGTTTGAGGTCTCTTGACGGTGTATGTTTTTCTGGGTAGGAGACAAGATGCCCCATGCAAAAGTGAAGTATGGGACGTCGATGGTTGGCTTCATGGGAAATCGAATGCAATTAGAAGTGCTGACACTGAACAACTTGCAGTTGTGACAGGCTGCTGTAGGAACTGGATGTCATAAGGTTGAAGAGAAGCAAGGAGAAGGAAGAGAAAATGATACAAGATATGCAGGACAAAGGGAAGGCTAGGGGATCAAATGTAACAAGATGTGACAAGCCAGCATTACCCCGCATTTGGTTTGCACAACTACCAGTTTTTTGCATGTTTTTGTTGCTGATAACATGCCAGAATCCTTGTAAATTACAGTTACTTTCTTTTCTGTCACCTCATCCGGTTTACCTGCTAAATTCATGCTGCCGGGATCAATATCAGATTCTGTTGGCTTGGGTCAGCCTCATGGATTCGACGCGGGCTCCAGGAGGTTATCGAAACCAATGCAAGGCCTGGGTGTGTATTGTGTAGCTATACAATGCAATCCTTGCAATGTGCAAATTTGATGCGCAAAATCCACCAAAGACCGAAGATACCTTCAGTCCACCCAGTTTAGTGCGGCCCTTCGGTATGTATTTTCAACATGTGAACAGCTTGCTTGTTCAAAAATGGTTCGAACGGTGCCGGGGCACAGACTGGAGTTGTATTTGTCAAAAACGTCAAAGCTTCGAAAGCCTGTCCTTTTCTGCCCTTTCACCCTTGATTCACCACTTCAATGGCCATCCAATGTGCCAGGAAGAACGACTTGGAAGCATACATCCTCGGCATGCGTGGGGGTGATCCTGGCAAGTTCATCGGTGGGCGGCCATCCTTTCATATCCCGTAAAAGCTGTTTGACCACTCCTATATACATAACCTTATGCTCACAAGTTTTTCAACATATCAACGTACCGATGGTGAACAGATACAGGCACAGGACCTTTGAGCCCAGCAATTTAGAACATGGAAGCCGGTCGCAACGTCGTACTGGATTTTTGTGCCGATGCGATCGGGTACAGTAATGACGGATTTGATCCACCACCGATTGGATCCTGTGCGTTCCATGCCGCCACCTGCTTTTCTGCCAGGCATTGCTGAAGGTGGAAAGTATGCTGCCTACGTCAAGGCGGTGTGGAGAAATCTTGAGATCAAGTGGATTGCATATTGGTCGGCAAAGTCGTTTTTCGAACCTTGTCACTTTGTCGCAGCATCCACCTTCTACAAACGGAGCTGCAACAAAGCTGAGTGGCTATTGCGTTCGCAGTTGGATATATAGTCTCAAAAACTTGCTTGTGCTAGCTTCTAGCCGAAGTAACTCTTGCTTTGGCAAAGAATAGGGAGGGGCTGGGACGTTGGATTGTGAGAAAGTTCCCCCGTTCTACCAGTTCTGCCACACACAGATCTGTTTATTGAAGCATCACGATCAGTATCATTGTCACATCACGTCCTCGTGTCATCTATCTGGTCTCTGTATACTTCCTTCATGATTCATCATATTGAATCACAGGCCTTCGGCTTCCGTTTTGGGTTTTTGTCTACTCATGTTCTTTCCCCCTTCTTGAATCTTGAACTATTTAATGACCCTCTGGACATATGCAACACTGGTTCTCCAACTGGACGCTCGGCGGTTGCAACAGATGAATCAACACATCGTTCTGATCTAATACGGCCATGCACACCTACAACTTTCGTGCATCTAAAACTTTCGCGCATCTAAATGCATGTACCTGCCTTCTAGCTTTCATACGTTTAACTGGTTTTCCATATTGCCCCCGTGGCCACCAATGGCCTGACATGTTCTTTGCTCTACTCTGTAGCAACTTCTCGATGTGCTCCCATTGTTTGTTGCCTACGAGGGGTTCCAAAAAGGTGGCCTGAGGATGCCTTAGGGTGTTCCGTCAGCTGCTAAACATGTCCCGTTGCCAAAGAGTTGTGGAGGCTGACGATGCTGCGGCACTGTCAAAGCAGCTGGAGAGCGCCGAGGACAGGAGGTCCTAGGAGTCCTTGGAGTCACCAAGACAAGACTACCTTTGCCCAGCTGTAGGAGTGGCTGTATGACCACCCTGATGATCCAAAGGAAGCTTTCGTCCAAAAGCTCAATGAGCTCAAGGTGCCTCTTGAAAGTATTTATCATTTCATTTGTGCATTTCCATCGCTGCTTCTTTGCTTTCAAACCCTGCTGGGTTGTTTGGAACCTAGGGCAGATTTGTTGGGACTCTTGAAGAAAAGCTTTTGTTGTCCCTGTTTTGATCAGGGCTGGATGAGGACCCATACAAAGCACAAACACATGGACATGCGCCCCTGCGCATTTGTTCTTTCTGCGGTGATGTATATGTAGCTCTTTTTTGAGTTGTTCGTCCATTGCTTTCCTTTCAAACTAACGTCAATCCCCATTTGAAACGACAGCTGCGTTCTTCGCGCCGCTTCAGAAACAGGTTCTTGGAGGACCTGTGGAGTCTCGTGTCTCGGCTGCCAAGTACACAGGCTTATGTGAGGAAGGGCTTGAATTAAAAGAGACAGGAAGGGACGATGAAAATGAATGAAGTTTCATGAAACCTACATCAAAGATCATCAAAGTACAAGTACGAGCTCACCATCAGCTCACCCTTCTCACATGACTCACATGCCCTTTGGAGGTTACCGCAATGACATGCGGCGTCCAGAGCTGATCAATGCTTTGGAAGAGTCAATCGTTCGATTCAAGGCAAAGCGCCCAGGGAAATGCCCAAGTGGAGATGCGAAAACGATCGGAAAATGACCAAGACTAAGTACAAATAGTGTGTATTTCAACAGAAACTGAGGTGCGCTCTTAATTACTTAGTTTGTCATTGTCGAAGTACGCTGCTCATCATGAGATTTTAACCGATTTCGCCTGAAACATGCCTGGGTAAAGGATTAGAGCGGTTACCAATGGATTGGAGTAGCTTTTTGACATTAGTTGGATATAGTTGGGATACTTTGCACAAATATGTGTTAATTTCATTGAATGACTTGACATTCATGCAGTCTTGCATCGCCTTCATTATATATATATATATATGTTTTTATATTTATATATACACTTGTGTATTGCACGTACATCTGCGTATTTTTACACAGAGAACACACATTTATACATATATATATATCTATCTCTCTCTCTCTTTCTTTTATATATAGACACAATTTGTCTATGTGTATACATATATATATATATATATATATCCATCTTCACTGTGTGTTGAATACTGTTGAATACACTGTGCACTGATGTCCATTGATAAACTGACTGTTTATGTCACGGGAGATGTTTTGGGAGATGTTCGGCACAGAGGCGGCTGCACAGAAGCCTACCCGGAGCATCACGGACAATGCGAAGCTTCAGGGCTTGGAGAAGACATGTGATGAGGCACGTGCCACAAAACCACAGTCGTGACACCAACGCATAGGCTGTAGGCCTTAGAGCTGATTTAGGCTGACAGTGGCTGATAGCATGTGTGAAAAAAGTCAAGGGGCATCATGGAGCATCATGGAGCATTGTGAGCCCATGTAAGTTGCTGCAAGCGCTGGAAACGATTAGAAACGTATAGAAAAGTATTGATAACGTTGATGATATTGGATGATCAAAATACAAGTCGTACCCGGGCAAGCCGGGAGCGGAAGTTTCAAAATTGAAAAGCTTATAGCTTATAGAGCGGGGCAAAGACTGTGTCCATAGGATGCGGCGAAGGCTTTTGTGCTTCACAGCAACAATCTCTCGACTTGTCAATCTGATGCCATGTCTTGTGAATGTTGGATCTTTTCCCATGTCATTTTTCTGATCTCATCGCGTTGCAGCTTCTCTTGGAAATTGCTCATTGCGTCCCATTGTCACCGAAGTCTGTGTCATCCCATCTCATTTCAACTCATCTCATCTCAGCTCATGTCTTCTCAGTTTTTTCACCTCATCTCATCTCATCCCATTGTTCTCTTCTCTCCCCATGTCACCTGAGCATGTCTCATCTCTTCCCATCTCATCTCAGCTCATATCAGTATTCCACAGCTCTTCTCAACTCTTCTCAGCTCTCCGCAGCTCATGTCAGCTCATCTTGTGTCTTCTCATCTCTTGTCTAAATCTTCTCACATCTTTCTAGGCTTTTCTCCTCAGCTGATTTCAGCTCTTGTCAGCTCGTCTCACCTCAGCGCACTCTCAAATCATCTCAGCTCTTCTCTGGCCCAAAACCTGCTCCAAAAACGGATCCCAGCGCCAAAGCAAGCGACCCCTACGCTTTCTACAGAGAAGTTTTTGCACAGAGAAGCCTTTACACAGCTTTTTCACATAGCAAGCTTTCACACAGAGAATCCCCTGCACAGAAAAGCTTTACACAGAGCAGCTTTTACCCACAGCAAGCTTTTGCACACAGCAAGCCTTTACACACAGCAAGCTTGGAGAAGCTTTTGCACAGAGAAGCTTTTACACACAGAAGCTTTTTCACAGAGCAAGCTTTCACACAGAGAAGCCCTTGCACAGAGAAACATTTACACAGAGAAGCTTTTAAACACAGAAGCATTTACACAGAGAAGCTTCTACGCACACCAGCAGCTCCAAAACAGGATCTCCACGCCAAAGCCCAAAAAAAATGAGTCTGAAGCACTTTTTTTTAATGTTAAAAGGAAAATGTCAGCGCCAAAACTGAGAAAATCCGCTACCTTGATGCAGCCACTCCACTACGATTTACGATGTCCAGCTGCAAGAGACATTTGTATTACGCACGCAACCGGGGCACCAAGCAACCTTGACGCAGCCATTACAGTGCGATCTGCACAGGCTGAGTTGCAAAACGCAGTAGAACTACGCGCAACGGCGTCAGAAATTGCAGCTCCAAAACTGGAGCTCGGCGCCGAAGCAAAAAAGAAAATGATTTTGAAGCACGTTTTAAAGGAGATTTTGAAAGGAAAATCACAAGCGCCAAAACTGAGAAAATATGCTCACAAAGCGCTGTTGCAACCTTGATGCAGCCACTCCATTACGAATTACGATGTCCAGCTGCAAAAGAAAATAGTATTACGCACGCAGCCGTGGCACCAAGCAACCGTGACGCAGCCACTACAGTGCGATCTGCAGAGACGGAGTTGCAAAGCACAGAGTAGAACAACGCGGCGTCAGAAATTGCAGCTCCTCGGCGAGACTTCCCTCAAAATCTGACAGTGGAAGATGTGAAAACGAAGCTTTCATGCGAGACTTTCCTCAAAAGGTGAAAGTGGAAGATGTGAAAATGAAGCTTTCGTGCGAGACTACGGAGGTGTTTTCTAAGAAAAATGATAACCATATCTTCTTTAATACAGGTTTTATACGTGGCCATTTTTCTAGGATACCTCAAATAGGCTTGATGTCGGAAACAAGTGGAGACAAGAATTCGGGAAGGCGGACACACCATCCAACACAGGCACACATGTGGGGAGACAATGAGAGACAAGGGGAGGCATGGGGAGACAAGATCTCGGGAAGGCGGACACACCATCCAACAGAGGCACACATGTGGGGAGACGAGACAAGGGGAGACAAGACCTCGGGAAGGCGGACACACCATCCAACACAGGCACACATGTGGGGACACAAGGGGAGAAAAGGGGAGACAATACCTCGGGAAGGCGGACACGCCATCCAACACCAAGGCGGAGACCTTATGAAAACGTTAAGAACCCCTACTGTAACAGCACGGCGATTGGGGAAAAATCTGCTACACGGAAGTATATATTTCTAGACTTCTTTTTTTCAAGTCATGATCATCCACCATCGGTGATGCCCGCGAATTGGAGGCAACGTCCCGGTCCCATTCTTTGCTTTTTATTTTCAACCTTGTACACCAGTATGTAAACGTTTCCCTCACAACACTTGACCTGAACATGCTCCACAGAAAGTATTGCATGTTGGGCCGTTTTGTTCACAGGTACGCAGTTGGCTCTCTGATATGCCCCTTGGCATACGGTACACGCTGAATCGTTTGCTTGACATGGGTAGTATTTTTTGTGCGTACTAAAAGGATGAAAAGCACTTGAAGTAATTGAGTCATATTTGGATATATTTGGGACATCTGGGTTCTTCAAACAGGGGGTTGATTGTGGTTTGTTTTCGCTTGGAATCTAGATCAGTATCTATTGTGCCTGTGCAAGTGGTGCTCTAGAAAAATTGCTTGCTGCGACGCTCACTTGTTTCGGTGGAGCTGTATCAGATTGCGTGCGCTCCTCACTCAAGGAAGGAACAGCAGTCCAAGCTGTCCAAGCTGGATGATTCAATCTTGACAACAGAAACTTTGGAGGCGGGGGAAGTCCTTTGATGCCATGGGATTCATAATGCAATGAACTTCTCAGATATGATCCTAAATGCGAATAGTTTGAAATGCAGGAAGCATCTGGGATCTGTGCATCCCTCGAGGCAAAAACGGAGGAACTCATCAAAGTTGCTGATTCCGTACTGGGGCAAAGCTGCTTGGCATTGCTTTGTGTCAGTCACTGCTAAAAGTACTGGAGGCGTTCATTCGATGAAGTCACTTGATGTCAACTGTGAAAATAGCGAATAAGAGCAGGGTCAAGCCAAAGAAGTTTCTGCCGAGCTGCAGCCACAGGCGACTCTGCTGCGCCAAACGGTTCAGGGAAAGCCGTGGATGCAGACGCGACAGCTGGCCATGGAAAAGGGTGAAGCTGGTAACCCTTATTTACCGGTTTGCAGGGTTTGACGATTCCCGCAACTACAGCAGTGTACAAATCACTTCTCGCAGATGATTGAGAGGAAGGGTGGCTTAAAGGTGCTCAACCTACCAAATACAGGCAGAAACGGACAGATAGATGGAAAGATAGAGACAGAGATGGAGAAGGAGACAGGGATAAAGAGAGAGAGAGAGATGGGTAGGTAGATAGGCAGGCAGGCAGATAGATAGGTAGAGAGATAGAGAAAGGGGGAAAAAGAGAGGTACAGAGATACAGAAATTGGGAGAGGTTTGCAGAGAGATGGATAGATAGGCAGGAGACGATTTAACTTTGAATTGGGTTTTCGTTAACTCAGCAAAAGTTGATCTGTCACCCCTTGAAGTTGCTAGTTTTCGCATACTGTAGAAAAAAGCCACGAAAAGCTAATAAATTTCAATTGTAAGCTTACTAGGGACAAGCTTACTTTTAAAAAACGAAGGAAAGAAGAAAGAGGTTTGAAGTGGGCAAGTCCAAAAAAAGGCAGTGGCCATACTTCGGTCAAATGTAAGAAAAACAGTGTACCTATGGCCAATTGCAACCCAAAGGATTTACAGCGGGCAAGTCCAAATAAGGCACTGGCCATACTTCGGTCAAAATCAAAAAATAGTGTACCTATGGCCGTTGCAACCCAAAGGAAAAATTAGGAAAAGAGAAAGGAATGGGCACTTCGCAAAAATTTAGGAAAGAGAAAAAGGAAAGGAAAAGGAAAGGAAAGAGGAAAGGAAATGAGAATAAGAAAAGAGGAAAAGACTCATCCAGCTGATTGGGTCAAGAAAAGGGAGCGGCCATACTTCTGTCAAAATCAAGCGAAAAAATTGTATGCATGGCCAGTGCAGCTTAAAGGAAGAAGGAAAGGGAAAAGGAAAGGGAAAATCAGAAAGGAAAGGGAAAAGGAAAGGAAAGAGGAAAAGGCTCATCCAGCTGATTGGGTCAAAAAGGCAATGGCCATACTTCTGTCAAAACCAAGCAAAACATTGTATCATCACCGCCCTTTTCGTGGGGTGTAAGCAAGGGGGACGTACACAAAATGTAAGCTACAGTTTTGACCCCCCGGGAAGAAATCCGAGGGGGACGGCTATTTGTATGTTAGGCCCCTCCCAGGTCCAAAAGCAAGCACCATAATAGATACATTTGATGGGGGGGCCCAAAGTCCGTAATACCCCGTACACCTGTTTTTGTTTTGGATTTAACCATACCAGGACAGAGCATGAGTACTGAGCACAGTTTATATACGCTGCGAAGGCTCAAGAGGGAGATATAGAGGGATAGCTTGTACTCTAGGCGCTGCACTGACTGGCTATTGGCCGACAGAGGAAAACTAACTAATGCTTGCAGCCTGGGAAGGCGCTCTAGCTGATCCTATCAGGACGCTATTGCCCCTCTTCAAGTGGTAGCGGAGCTGCGATCCTTCAGTGAAGGTGAGCTCCAGGTAGAGCCCGATATGGCAAGCCATGGCTATGATGATGACTTCGACATTGTCGATGCAGATGGCTGGAATCAATATGACCCTTTTGCAATGGGAAGAGCACCCCAACAACCAGCAATCAAGATGACTCAGCAGATGACCACGAAGGTTGCCCCTGCTTATGATGGAAGGAGCAGTTTCTTTGCTTTCGAAGATGCAATTGATGATTGGTGCGACATTACAGAGTTGGAGCCTGAAAAACGTGGACCTGCACAAATTCTTGCGACCCTATTGTTTCATCAAGGGAGCCCAGGCAGTGTTCTTGCGTCGGTTCATGCAGTTCATGAAACACAACAGAGGCACGATGGATTTACAAAAGAGGATGAGCTTACTGGAAATAGACTTATTGAGTCTTGGATGGATCTCCTAACAGATTTGGAGACCACTAGTCCAGAAGCAATTGCACATGTTGCACGACGTCGTCAAGAACACGAAGCTCGACAAGCTGAACTTGCAGGCATTGCAGCAGCTACTCCAGGACAAGAACCACATGTCAATGTACCTTGGACAGGTGAACTGGTATTGGCAGAATTTCTACAACTCAACGCAGACAGAAGAGCACAACAGAGATTGGCATTTCCCTTGGGTGACAACTTGTCAGCATTGATTTTTGTAAGTCTGGCAGATTTGACGCAAGATCAGAGAAACACACTCACTAGCATCATGACACACCGTGGAAAAACATTAGATCAGTACAATGTGCAAGAACTCAGAGATTTATTCCTGGGCATGTTTTGCACTACGAGAACAGCAGTTGACAATCCTATGATGCAACCCTCTGGCATTGGACAGAGAAGATCTTTCCTCGTCCTGGAAGAAGGTGAATTGGAAGGAACCGATGCCTATTGGGCCGAAGATGATGAAGATGGCGCAGAAGGATTCCTGGATGCTTTAGAAGATGTTTTCTGGGTATATGACGACGCTGAATTCACATGGCATCAGAAAAGGTTCCAAGGCAGACAGACCAGACGAGGCAAAGGTAAAGGCAGAAGGAAAGTAAAAGGAAAAGGCAGAGGAGGAAGAAGATTTTTTCAGATCAAGGAAAGGAAAAGGCCGAGGAAAAGGAAGAAGAAAAGGCCGCTCCCACATGGTGAGTGAAGAAGGATATGAAGAAGAATGGAATGACGGAGATGAATTGAATGATTCCTATGATGGCTATTGGGCTGATGTTCAAAACGGGAATGAAGGCTATTGGGCGTATGAAGATCTGTGCTACATAGATGAGTATGGATATTTCCAGGGAAAAGGAAAGAGAGGCAAGAAAGGCAAGGCTGATGAAGGCAAAGGAGGAAAACCAGGAGATGGAAAAGGAAAATCCAACTATGTTCAACCTCAGACCTCGTCGACTCCTGCCATACAGAATCAACAACCACAACAACAACAACAACAGCAAGCTCATTACTCTTCAGCAGCATCATGCTCGGTTTCTTTGCAGAGACTGACCCAGCACGTGTGGATGTTTTGACAGCCACCTTTCAAGAGCAAGGGCTCAAGAGACGCACTCGTCGAGGAGGACAAAACCAACGTGATGAAGCTGCACGGCAGAACAGAGAAGGAACCAAGAGATTTCCTGTCTTGGTTGGAGATCTTGGAGCACTTCGACCAGGTCTACAACGTCGACCAGCACCAGTGCGCAGAGAAGTTGGTTTACAAGACAGTGAGGCTTCGTAGAAGCCGTTGGCAAAAGGCACATCATTGTTTATGCATGGATACTCTGAGAACACAGAGATACCCTCTCTCACTCTGAAGGCCCTGTGAAGATAGAGGTATCAGGTGAGCAGAAGAGTGCTTTTTCATTTCATACCACACAACCTGTTCAGGCATGAGAGAATGGATTCGCTTTTCACACAGAGAATTCTGCGCCACCAACTGTATGTATCCTTGACCTTGGATGCACAAGAGCTATAGGCTCTCGAAAGGCAGTTGAAGCTTGCTGCAGATATGTTGACTCACATCCCAACAGTGGTCTTTGGTATGACAATCAGCCAACAAGTTCAAGATTCTTCTTTGCAAATTCTCAACAATCCTAGTGCACTGAGAAGCTTGTGATATTCATGTATGATACTGGATGGAACACTCAGTTCACAGAATTTGACATTGTCAAAGAAGGTGATGTCCCATTGTTGATGTCACTTCCACAAATGAGAAACCTTGGGTTCCAATTCGAACTCACTCCAGACAGGGCTTATATGTCCTGCGCACGTATTGGCATGAGAGAAATGGTCTTGAAGACAGCCATTAGTACTCATCTCATTCTGGATTTGCAAGATATTGCATGGTACATGAGCCAAGTACATTTCAAAACTTCAAAAGTCAAGAGTTTCTTCTCACAACACGATCACTTTGAGTACAGCCAGATTGCTGTGAAGCAAGATGTTCAAGAAGAAGAAGAAGAAGAAGAAGCTGTGGTGACTGGTGACTACTGGCAAGTCGATGGACTACGTCGTGAACCTGTCAGGCATCACAGAGACAAAAGACAGAACCTATATGAAATGCAAAGATCTGAGACAACTCCAGTTCTTCAAGATCAACTTCTTGATGAGAGAGAAACTCACACTCAGTACCAGAAGATCAAGGAAGAAGGTTCTCCACAAGGACAACTGGCGCACCGAGAAGAAGAGGTTTTCTGACAAGATGGCGGAATTCTGGAAGGGCAAGGCGGTCTACAAGATCAAGAAGGACTATGACATATGAGACTCCCGAAGGTGTTGTCCGAAGTGACATTGATCGTCAAGCCAAAGTTTTCAGAGGAGAGATCGATGATTTGTTTCACCCTGAGTCAGCCTCTTCTTATTGACCAGGTGTGCAGAAGAAGCCAAGCTCTCAAAAAGGAGAAGTAGGCACCGCTCTCAAAAAGGAGAAGTAGGCACCGATTTCGAAGGGACCACGCTTGAAAAAGATCGAGGTAGGTCCTCCAGCAGCAAAGAGGCACGTAGGTAAGCAGAAACCAAAGGTTGCAGATGACTCTCAAGGAGGTTCATCACGAAAGAAGGTTGCTGTTTCTTATCCCAAGCGACAAGATGATGATGAAGATGAACTTGATGAGGTTATAGGGAAATGAACCTTGAACCAGATGAACCTCAGGTCATTGAATCCAATGCTTCTGCTCCTGCACGTGCACGTGGTAAGCAAGATTCAGAAAGTCAAGTTGAGAAAGTAGGTAGTGAAGCTCTTGAGCCTAGAAGGGTTTCTGTTCCACTACCTGGTAGTGAAGCGCAAGCCATGACACCGTCATACAAGAAGATGCTGAGAAAGCTTCAAGATAGTGTAGAATTGTACAAACTTCATGTCAAGCACTACCACATGTCTCCTACTCAATTCAGACGAAGGACTTCCATGTTGGGACTTCCTGACTCCGCTTATGAAAAGATGAAGACATGTACCACAAGCGTCGTGTGCGCAGTACTTCAAGTGCACCACCGCCGAGAGCCAGGGTTTCAGGCATACGAGCTTCCAATTTTGGGGATGTCATCTTTGTTGATCATGCCGAGATCCTGCTGAGGAAGAACAAGTACATGGTGTTACTTGTTCATGGTGGCGCATCAAACTTTCTTTGGGCTACGGCACAAACCTCACAGAGCAACAAAGAGACAATTCAGGCTCTACGGTCGTGGACTGATGAAAACAATTGTATGCCTAAGGCCATTGCAGGTGATGAAGCCTTTTTCCAAGAAGAGTGTCTGACTTACTACAGAACTCACGGTATCAAGGAATGCCCCTGCGGTTCAAGAACCCCATGGCCAAACAGAGTTGAATCAGCTGTTCGACTTTTCAAATGACAATGGCAAATCATGTCCAAGAACCTTGAAGATGATAGGTTTAGAGGAGTGACTATCAGAGAATCTGGAAAACCTACTGTTTGGACCAGAAACACTCAACTTCCTGTTAGTGGTTACTCACCTTTGGAAATTGCCACTGGTAGACGACCACCAAATCTTCTGAAGTTTCAACATGATCCTGCTCAACTGAGCGTTGGACCCTTAGCTGAGGACAGAACGCAACAAGAACTGCAAAGGTTAGCATTGAACGCATCTCAGGAAGCAAGACAAGCAGCTGACCTTAGACACGACATGGCCAAACGAACTATGCCATCAGATGGTCCTTACAAACCAGGTGGAACCCCATGGCCAAACAGAGTTGAATCAGCTGTTCGACTTTTCAAACGACAATGGCAAATCATGTCCAAGAACCTAGAAGATGATAGGTTCAGAGGAGTGACTATCAGAGAATCTGGAAAACCTACTGTTTGGGCCAGAAACACTCAACTTCCTGTTAGTGGTTACTCACCTTTGGAAATTGCCACTGGTAGACGACCACCAGATCTTCTGAATGTTGAAACTTCTGATCCTGCTCAGCTGAGCGTTGAACCCTTAGCTGAGGACAGAACGCAACAAGAACTGCAAAGGTTAGTATTGAAGGCACATCAGGAAGCAAGACAAGCAGCTGACCTTAGACACGACATGGCCAAACGAACTATGCCATCAGATGGCCCCTACAAACCAGGTGACATCTTTGTTTGGATGACCCCTGCAAATGCTAACTCTATTGCGTCCAAGGCTTTGAGAAAGGAAAGGTGGATCAGAGGTATGTTATCTCACAAGAAGATGCTTTGGTCAATGTTCATGTTGACAACTCTGTCATACGTGTCAATCAATCTAAGATCAGACGTGACCATGATGAATGGCATGATGTTGCTGCTCCTGGACTTGACAATCCAGATCCTGTCCCACTTGCTGTTGAAGATGCCGGTGACTATGAACCAGACATAGCTGAATATGCTGAGGATTACTTTGGTGAGCAGGCTCACTGGCTTTGTCAAACTGGCAAGTGTGACGTGGTTGAACTTGTCAGTAGCAACACTGGTCTTAGTTGGCACATGTCAAGAATGAACATGAAGGTTGGTGAACCTATTGATCACAAACATGGTTGGAGTTTCAAGAGTAAAACCAAACAATACCAAGTGTGGAAACAACTTGAGAAGCTTGATCCTGAGTATGTGTTGATCACAGGTCCTTCCAAATTCCTGGAAGTACTCGGTTTACAAGTTCTGCCGTGACGTGATGAAATGGCAGCTTGATCGAGGAAAAGTGTTTCTTGTGATCACACCACCTGATTCGGGTTTTGCTCAGTTTTTGACTTGGAAGAAACATCAGGAGGACGGAATCAAAATGCATCTTGGTTGTCTCTTTATTGATATGACCTATTACTGTCGATGTGATCCTTCACTCAAGAACATGTGTGTGTGTGTGCACCATAACCATGATGATGATTTTGTCTTGATGGAACCAAAGTATGCCTATGAGACAAAAGGGACACTTTGGACTTTGGACACAGATCCACAATGAAAGATCTTGCCATCACGTTTGTGCTCATTCATTGCACACTTCACTCAACTTGTTCCTTGGAAGGACATGAGACAGAACGAATCACTTTGATGATGGAGCACTGTGTGGTGCATCGCTGTTTTTGGATCGTGGTGCTGAGTGTTCATGCTTGTTGCAAGACTTGCATCGTGCTGAGACTTCAATTCCAGTGCCATTGAAGCACATACTTTCACAGAAGTTTACCACGCAGTTGCTTATCCAAACCTTGAGGAAGATTGATCAGTTACCAAGGAGTACAGAGGCTAGTGCCCGAGAATCGACTGATACCAGAATCACTGAATTGATCCCTGGACTTCAAGGTACAAAGCAGAAGACATTGCCCCAAATGTACTTTGAAGATTGCAATGTTTTCAGTGGAACTTGTGGACGAGTGAATCCTTTGCTCCAACATCCTGAGGACACTGTTTTGCTCATTTGGAAACCTGGTGACTATGTTCATGTCTACTTCATGTTTGTGGCACAGTTGTATCCACATCATGAAAAGTTCCATATCCATGACCGGAGTATAATCGTCTTTTCACGTGAAATGACTGGTGCTATCAGGAGGGGAATTGAAGATCCTCCAGCACCAGGAAATATACCACCAGATGATGACAATCCTATTCATCCAGATCAGCATGGTGATGTTCCACCACATGATGAGATGTTGAGTGGTGATGAACCAGAGGACCCTCTGGATGATGACCATCAACCTAATTTTTACACTGGACCTGATCCAGATGACATTACTGATGATGATCATGAGCACATCACTCCAGGTGACTATGGACCACCACCTGGCGATGACTTAGACATGCCAGGAATTCAGGATTCGGGGGAAGCACATGACCCAAGTTCACCATCAACTCCGTTTTCAAATAATGATCTTCCAATCGAAGAAATTCCTGATCCTGGACAAGATGATGATCCTTTCCCAGGACCTGATCCAACTTCTGAACCAATTAGAGTTAAAAAGAAACAGAGACAGACTTCTGCTGATTCTACTGATGCTTTACCAAAGGGAAAGGGCATGGTGATTATCAAAAGGCCAAAGGTTCAATTACCAGGTCATGTTCATCCAATTTCAGTTCCTACTCAGAAATAAGATGATGAAGGACTTTCACATGATCCTCAAGTCTCTAGTTCAAATGATCAGTCCATTCCATTGCCTGCGACTACACCAACGTCATTCGTGCCAGGTGATCATGCGCAGCCAGCGCAACAGCGGTCATCACAAGGAATGCCAGAGTTGGTATCATCACAAAACGATGATGAAACAGAACCATCTGACACTGATGACACTCCTGTTTTGACTGAGGAAGAGATAGCTCAGCTTCAGGAAGAAGATGTGGACACTGAACCTTATACGCCAGACCACTCTCATTTTGTCCACATGGATGGTACCGTTGTTCTTCCTTTAGGACCCAAAATCCAAGCTGCTCCTGATTTTGGTTCATATGATGTCACTGGTTTCAATCAGTTTGAACCTTATCTTGCCAAGAATTGCAAGAAGCAGCCAAAGGCAGAATCAGCTATCACTCAAGAAGTTCCGAAGAAGTATGCTAAGGATATCAAACAAGCCAAGCTTGAAGAACTCAGAAGTTTTCTTGATTTCACTGCCATGACCTTTCGTGACAAGAGAAGGCATAAGATTGATAATTATATCACTGGCAGATGGGCGCTTACAATCAATGTTGATAAGGATGGACAGTTCAAGAAGTTCAAGGCTAGATGGGTATGTAGAGGCTTTCAAGATGCTCGAAAATATGATTTACAGACTGATAGCCCTACTGCTACCAGGTACGGATGTCGTGTGGCATCTCAGCATGCCACCTTGATGTACTGGGATTTACTCCGTTTGGACCTGAAAACTGCCTTCCTTCAGGGGGAAACGTACGACTTAGACCGCTGCGTTATCCATGCTCAGTTGCCTGTTTGTGCACTCGTTCCGTCTATGGACTTGCGGACGCACCTCGAAGATGGTGGAACCGCTTAGACAAATTTCTGATTTCGCTTGGCACTCAACCAACGAGAGCGGACAGATGCACATATGTGTGCTGTGAAGGCGCCTTTAAGGAGCCAAAACAGGTTGGCTTTGCTGACTCTGAGGCAACAGAACCCGCACCTGTGTCCTACTGCGGCGTATGCTCACAAGAAGGTGAGGAAACTCGTGATGAATCCTCCGACACTGCTGGGGAAGTTCATACGTCTCTTTGGTTGAAGAAAGATTGTTTTCAGCTTGTTATCAACAACCCAAACTTAGAAACAGAGGAAGGAGTTTAAGGAGAAGAAGGTTGAGGACTGTGCATGGACTCCTGTTGTTGATTAAAACATGCTGAAGTTTTTGGAACCTGTTGAACACAAGTCTGGTCGGTATCCTTTTGAAAATGGTCATGCTCAAGTTGCTTATGGTGCCAAAGCACTGAGAACTCCTGATCCATATTATGCCAGAAAGAAGTTTCACTTGAGGACTTCCATTGTGAGGAGAAGAGGAGTTTGGTGGTTACGTGAAGTGAATCATGACATGAACAGAGAACTCGTTTCCGCAAGTTTGGAAGAAGAAGCTGACGTTCTCGCTCTTACCTTCAGAGCGTACATACCTTGCCACGACACCGCAGTTGACACCTGAGATTGTTGAAGAACTCTTGGAACACTTCACGGAACCTGTGAATGGCAGTGATGCCAAGGAAGAAAACCAATTGGCAATTGGCATGTGCTGTTTTCATGTTGATGACTTGTTCATTGCTGATCATTACTGGAACTCCAGAGTTTCTGGAGAAGTTCAAAAAAGTTGTCAAGTCACAAGTCAAGATTGGCCATGAAGATGTGAGTGATTTGATGTTCACCGGCCAACGTGTCAAATGGATCATTGATGAGAAAACCAAGAAGTAATCTCACATCACTGTTGAACAGTCCTTGTGCGTCAGTGAACTTACTGAAGTTGTCATACCCAAAGGTTCGAAGGATGAAGACAAATGCGACCAAGATCTCCACTGCCTATAGGTCACTCTTAGGTAGTATCAACTGGTTACAATCAAGAACCCAATTTCAGTCATGCTATCAGTTTTCACATTGTGCTTCTGCTGCTGCTGCGCCCACTATAGGTGACTGCAAGGCTTTGAACAAACTTTGGTGGCAAATCGCAGGTGATCCAATGGAACTTATGCTCTGGCCACTTCAAGGTGATCCTAGGTTAGTTGCCATGCCTGATGCGGCATTCAGAAACAACTTCACAACGTCACAACGTGCTATGGTTGTTTTCATGGCTGAACCACGAAGAGAAAGGAGCAAAAAAACGAAGGTTCCTTGATTTTCTTTGAACCCAACAAGATCAAAAGACCGACTTTGAGTACCACTGTTGCTGAGTTGTATGCACTGATGAAGCGTTATGGAACTTGTCAGATGTTAAGAGGACTCATCAAGGACATCACTGGACGTTCAAGTGAGATTCACATAAGGACTGGTGCAAACAATCTTGTGACTACTGCCAGTACCACTCATGTTCCGGGACAAAAAACTATTCACATAATTCAGATGCTTAGGAAGGAAGCATGTTCAGGTTCCATTGCTGACTTGTCACATATCAGAATTCAAAGGTGTTTGGCTGATTGTTTGACCAAGAAGTCTGCTAATCCTCAGACTCTTTTTGATACTATTTGACAAGGTGTTCTTAAAGAAGTGGGTGCTCATCCTCCATTCAGATCGTTACTGGAACACAAGGCTTACCTCAGGCCATGGCTGCCTACAGTTTGCAGTCATGTTGATTTCAGACATGATGTATTTCTGTTAGGTGACGCCCTGAGGGATTCTTGGCTTTTTTTTGAATTTGTGCCTGCGGCTCAAGAAGTAGAATCGCACTCTTACATTACTACTGTGGTTGGCTCTAATCGGTGGAGTAGGTCTTCCGGGTCGACGGCACAGGCCTCAAGCAGGCCAACATTTCCAGACTCACAGTATGGTGATGGGGAAAGACATAGATCACCACCAGGGGGATATTTTACTCGAAAGAGAGAGGAAATCCCACCTGAGAATCAAAGAACACCAGTCACGCTACCTAATGATGTCCACATGGCCTTCTGTGAAGGATATCGTCATGAGACAGATGGTTTCAAGCTCAGGAAAGGCTGAGGAAGAAACGCTCAAGATCAATGCATTGTGTCCTTGGACCAAACAACATGTCAGGTTTTGATCGTATTCAAATGGCCATGGATGCTGTCTCATGGATCCTCTATTGGGGCTCAGCCCACAAGGAGTTTGACAAATCATTGAAATGGCTAGCTGAGTTTGTGAAGTATCTTTGTGGATGGACAACTCAGGCTGAAGAGAACTGGCTAGACCAACAGGCTACCAAATATTGTGTTGACCTCACTGGACGACCAAAGGACTCAAACTTTTTGACCTGCAGAAAAACTTTTTCCAAAGAACTCAGGCATAATATGAAGAGACGGTTATTCAGTGGAAGAGGCAGCATGAAGATTGCAAACCTGTTTGATGAGATGGGCTACAGCAGTCCCAATGAATACGTATGTCAGGGGCAGAGTTTGCAGCATTTTTGCTGTGCAACCCCAAGCAGAGAATTTTCGTGGACATTCACATGCAATGGGAATGGAAACCGTATGGTGTTCCACCTTCGTATCCATTCGATGTGAGACTGAGCTGCACACAAGGTCATTCAAACCAGGTAGTTGGCCCTTACTCTACACATCATCCACTTACATTGGATGAAGCTATGTGCCTGGGATGGATCTTCCATGTGACTGATGCAGCAAACAAGACTTCGATTCAATAGAATGGTCTGGTTACCAATGTCAAAGGTAGTGGAAAAGGTGGCAGAGGCTCCATACACTTCATGTACCACAATGACAACGGTCCAGGCTACATAAGGATGGCAGAAGGCACCAAACCACCACGTCATTACAATCAGCAGGTGTACTTCGTACTGGTTCCAGATTTCTTCAAAAGCCGGCAGCTATTCCTTGGAAAGAACGGAATCGTGCTGTTCTATGCCAACGTGCCATCACAGTTTCTCAGGGTGGTTGAGCAGTTGCCTACGTTGGCTAGCAATGTCCTTAGACCCGGCAGAGGACACATGCTGCCATCGTCAGTCACTGGTGGAACGTGGCCACCTGATGTCAGTTATGAATGAACATGTTCTTCGAGAGAAGGGTGGAGGCTTTGTAGCCGGAGGTGACATTCCAGACAACATCAGGACTACAGCCTGGCAGTTCATGGGTCAAGAAATTCCAGCAAATTTTGGAAAGCTCGTTTTTGGCACGCCTTTGGTGAAGAAGGCTGATTTTGATCCAGCAGCAGAATCCAGTCATGGTTTGTTGTCAGCAAGCACTGAAAAGAGAGAGGAATCTGAACAAGTTGATCAGCCAATGGAGAACCCATTTGAACAGCCATCCAGACATACAGGAAGCTCTCAGAACAGAGAGGAACCTGTGAATCAGTGGGAACAACAATGTTCCTCACCGGGGAGTCCAGAACCTCAAGATGATGCCGGACAACATGTTGCACCTCCTCAAGGCCTCAAGGTGATGAAGAACAAGATCATGCACCTCCTCAAGAACAAGATGATCCACTGGGTGAAGAGGTCGTTGATCTTTGGGAAGCAGAAGATAGAAGAAGATTGAAGAAGATTATGTGGTAGAACAAGCAACACGTTCATCCATTTCTGCATCAAATCCCCGGGTTCTGCATGAAGCAGGCATTATTTGTTCTCGTTATGAAGATGGCCGCATCAAGCCAAATCCTTCTGAGAAAAGGTCATCACTCTCAGGGAATGGGCATTTTTGCCATCCCATCAAAGAGTTGCTCTGAGAAGACAGCCAATAGGAGGAGCTGATTGGGAGAAAATTCCATGGTCAGGACACATGCGCTACCTTTTCTCCGAAGTTGGGAAATGGGCAGATTGAGATCTTCCTACATGAAAACAGGTCAGCACAACAAGATTGATGATTTTCTGATGGAATGCAGAATCAACGGCACAGACTGGATGAGGGCGCAGGCGAGCCACCAGGATGGGAAGACAGATTTTCCATTGACAGAGATCAATGGTCAGAGAACTGGCTTTTGTACGAGCCTGATGAACAGATTCAACAGGACCTGGAATGGTTTGCGGAAGCAGTATTCTTTTTTTACCAAATCCATCTTGATCGGTTGATCCAAGACAATGATCGGCTTTGGGTTGATTTCTGTCGAAAGAAGTTTGATGCTGATGGAAATGAAGTGGGACTTCAGCCGAACATGTTAGGATATGACGCATCTCGACCTGACGTCACAGTTCCCATGAACAAGGACACAGTCATTCCAGATCCAGAAGCCCACTTCTCATTCTCCGCAAAGCTTATGGTCTTGGCCATTGAAGTGTATCAAAGAGAATCACCTCGTGACTTCTGTCATTATGTCAACTTTGCTACAAGAAACTTAACAGCTTGTTGAGAGTAGGAAGGAGATGACTGCCCAGCCATACAAGTTCTTAGTTGAGCATGCTTACAATCAGTTCTTTCAGCATGAAGCCTTCAATGAATCTGCACGTGCAAGAACAAAGACAAAGGATCTTGGTACAGGTGAATTTCACCCATCGACCAAGCTTGATGGCTATGTTTGGATTGGCACCCGAGACAATATTGTGCATATTCCAGAAATTCACACAGAAGATGTTGAAATGCAGGAAGGTAATGCTGAAGAAGAAGAGGAAGAAGAAGATACCTTACCAACTCTGGAAGTCAGTATCAGACGTCAACCTCAAGGGGAAGAGAAAGCAGAAGATGTAGGCTCTCAAAAGGGAGAGGAAACATCACATCACCCAGGACACTCTGATGATGCAGCGATGCCTGCGGTGGAACCCTTGCCAAGAGGTCGCACAGCTGAGGAAAGGTATGGTAACTTCATGATTCAGCAGCTCAAACCACAACACCGAGAGCTATTGAGAACATGCGCATTCAATTCTCAGAATATCCTACGAGGTGATGATAGGAGGTCCAGAAAGAGAACTGACATCTCGTGATCAAGCTGGTTCTTTTGCCATGGTCTTCATGATGGAGCACATGGCTCATGAATCTCATGATTCCTTCATGGATTTTTCCAGTTTCAACACAGACTGACATTATGGATGAAAAGTATCACGAACTACGTCTTGACATCAAAATGGTCTTGCAGGAGAATATGCATGTTGGTCAAGACTCTTTTGGGGAAGATCTTGAAGAAGAAGATCCTAACAGATGATCAAGGCCCAGGCGATCCAGAGTTCAAGGCTACTGTTGAACGCTTGAGTCGTGAAAACAAACATATTATTCTGGAAACAGAAGACAATGCACTTGTTGAATGTACCATCCAATGGCTCAAAATGTATGAAAAGATTCTCAAAAGAGAATCATGGAAAGAGTTGCCAAGAAAGAAAAAGAAGAAGAAGAAGACATGGATGCTGAAGATGATCAAGCTGAACCTGAGGAGCCTAAGGTACCACCACCTGAGAAGGTGAGCATGGAGATTCAGACAGATGATTCATTCCTGTCTGATCAGAAGACTGGAAGCTCTTCAAGGGAACAGATACCAGCTCCATCTGGAAGCTCTCAGAAAGGAGAGGAACCAGAGGAGAAGAAAGATTATATTCAACATGATGACACGGCTCCAAAGAAAGAACCTGCCACACGTTTCTATCATGGTCAGGATATCACTGGAAATGAAGATAATTCAATTTCCCGAGAACTTTCCAAGTGTTTTACCAACAACTACTATGAGGAATGGTCGGGTTTTTACAATCACGGTTATCCAGCTTCTAGTCAGCATCGACACATGTTCTGGTATGTAAAATACAGGGAGACCAGTGAACCACACAAAGACCACTGGTACACCGACTCTGACAAGCAATTGATGCATGGCCAGACATAAGGATGAATACCCACTGTCATTGTTAGAGGACCTTCGCAAGGTGCTGTCTATGGTTGCTCGGACCCTCGTCTTCATCTTCGAGGACGTGAATCAGTTGATCGATTGACGGATGAAGCCGAGAAACGGTTAGTAGATGACTTCCAGACTCTTTCTAGTGTTCTCGCTGACTATGTGGAGCAAGATGGTTGTTTACCATAGCGCGTAGTCCTTCAGTGTCTTGCACCACTGTATTTTGGAGCTGGCATGCTTGATCCAGAGTTTTTGAACAAGGACTATCCCTATCGATCCTGACCACAATTTTCCTTGATGTTCTGGAAGTTAGGAAATTGGTGTAGGTCACGTTTCAACAAATGCCCACTGCCTGAGAAGTTTCAAGAGTTTGAGGCGCATATCAATTATGAGATTGACCGTGACCATGAGAAGGTAGGGGACAAGCCACAGTTCAACAACTAATTTATCAACGTTGTCAAGAATCTTGGAGCAATTTTTTTTGCGAATTGCGAGGCGCAAAGCCTCTATCCTTACAGGTCCTTGCTTGAAGAGGAGCAGTTCAAGACATGCTTCAATGGTTATCGTGGCCTTATGGTTGCTTCTCCTGTGGGAAGAAACGGATATATTTGACAAATTGCTGGTTACAAAACTGGTGAAGATGACACACGTGCCAGATACGTATCATGGGCAAGATTTGAGATTTTGTGGGGCACAGCTTTGAACAGAGACACAGATGAAGAAGAGCCCCTCACCCGAGCAAGAATGTCCATGTGTCGTGTGTGTATCTATCACGTCGGACAAGAAAATATTTCCAAGTCGCAAGGAATCTGCGGAGAAATTCTTGCATGCATGTCTTGGGAATGTATCCGTTTCCAAGTTGACGTGATAGCAGGCGTCGGAAACAAAGCTTGCTACCTTGCCACTCCGAAGGTCGGAGGCTGTCCATCATATGAAGTCAGCTTGCTTCAGTTTTGGATCGATCGTATGATTGATACATCCACTCAGTCGAAGATCAAGAATTGCGGAAAGGCACCACCCGTTAGGGTTAAACACTTTATTTCTTGTTCCTACAAGGACATCGTATTCTTGAGAACCGAAACTTATACTCCTGAACTGGCCAAGAAAACTGAGGGTGCTGGCGACTGCTGTACGATGTCCATTTGTGAATGGGGACACGCAAGGCTAGCTTTTGAGGAGGGCGTCAATGATTTTGATGATCAAGACATCATGGACTTTGTTGGAGACTTCTTTTTGAGTCCATGAAACCTGTTTATCTTGTGACCACAACATCTTCATGGCAGCCCCAACTGACACTGATGCGCACAACCCGCTTCTTGTTCATTTGAAGCCTTCTGACATGGGATGGAAGGAAAAACATGCCTATGTACCTCCAGCTAAGAAGATTCAACGCAAGGAAAGGAGGAAGGATATTCAGAAGCAGAACAAGCGCAAGGGTCAAGGCTTTGGTGATGGTCCCTTACTGGACTCATCATGGGACAACTGGGATGGCAGTCCAACACTGGTTTTGGTGGCTCCTCAGCTTCGTCAACATGGCAATGGAGAGCTAAGAATAGATGAGTGTATACTTCCTAAAGGAGAAGATAACACAAGATGATTTTTCTCTGTACACTTAGTTTTTCTGTGTGCCGATGTTTTTTGGACAAAAAATGGCATATGCTCCTTCAACGAAGAGATAATACCTTTGTACAGAGCTTTGTCTTTTTCAGTGATGATATACACTCTTTAACGAAGAGATACTATCACATTTGTCTCCTTATATTTTCCGCCGAGCAGAAAAGCCTGATGCGAATGAACTTTATTCCAACCCCGAATTTTGTCCATTGTCCGCTTGAATGAGCGACTTTGGAGGTCCGAATTTCATTCGTGTATTTCGTGTTTTGGTCAATTGTTTTTGTCTTACCGAAATTCTGAATATTGCGCCTACGTTTGGAGAGAACTTTTCACCGATAGAGAATTTTGCCATGATCGACCGCGCATGGCGCACCATTGTCGAAACATATTCGCAATCGGCTGTTTTTCACTTCGACATGTCTTCAGAACATTTTGTATAGAATCCACTGTGCACTCTCCGCTATTTTTGCTGATTAGCCAAGGTGTAATCTAGTTTACCGGCTAGAACTCTTACTCTCACTTGGGTACTACAACGGCGTAGTGCTCAACCCATTGCGTTTGAAATTGTGCCTGTGTTTTTGTTTTGGATTCAACCCTACCAGGGCATAGCATGAGTACTGAGCACAGTGTATATACGCTGTCAAGGCTCAAGAGAGAGATATAGGCCGACAGACGAAAACTAGCGCCTGCAGCCTGAGAAGACGCTCTAGCTCATCCTATCAGGACACGGTTGCCCCTCTTCAACCCCCCCATTCCCCCTGCCTCACCCCCCCCCGTACTCTACGGATAGGGGGGGAGGTAAAACTGACTCTAAGAAGTCTGCAGATGTTTGTAGTCAACCTACCCCTGTAAGGTCCATATTTCGTTGCAGGATGTGCTCAAGATAGATGGTAAAGCTGCAAATAAATGATGTAACCATCGCACACCTGAGGTCCATAGTTCTTTGCAGACCTTAGGTGTAGGATGGTTACATGATTTTTACATTTGTATTCCATTGTTTTCGCATTGGTAGGAGGCAGATTTGTGAAGACCTTCGACATCTCATTTTACATTTATTGAAGTTCAATGATTTTCCTGGAAGTTGCAGGGGATGCCAGTAGTACCGCACAAGGCGGTGGCGGAAGTTTCAACTAGACGACGGATGGCCCGAGAGCGTAGAGGAGCAGAGTCTTCTGTTGTTAGTATGGAGACACGCTTTGTAAACACAGGCTCTTTTACACACAGACGCTTTTACACACAGACACTTTTACACACAGACGCTTTTACACACAGACGCTTTTACACACAAACGCTTTCTACACACAGGGGCTTTTACACACAGAAGCTTTTACACACAGACGCTTTTACACACAGACGCTTTTACACACAGACGCTTTGACACACAGACGCTTTGACACACAGAAGCTTTTACACACAGACGCTTTTACACACAGACGCTTTTACACACAGAGGCTTTTACACACAGAGGCTTTTACACACAGACGCTTTTTACACACAGGCTCTTTTACACACAGACGCTTTTTACACACAGACGCTTTTTACACACAGAGACTTTTACACACAGAGGCGTTTACCCGCAGAGGCGTTTACCCGCAGAGACTTTTACACACAGAGACTTTTACACACAGAGACTTTTACACACACAGACGCTTTTACACACAGACGCTTTTACACAAACACTTTCACACGCAGAGACTGTTACAGACAGACGCTTTGACACACAGACGCTTTTACACACAGAGGCTTTTACACAAAGGCTATTACACACAGAGACTTTTACACAGACGCTTTTACACACAGAGACTTTTACACACACAGACGCTTTTACACACAAACGCTTTGACACACAGACGCTTTTACACACAGACGCTTTTACACACAGAGACTTTTACACACACAGACGCTTTTACACACAGAGACTTTTACACACAGAAGCTTTTACACACAAACACTTTTACACACAAACACTTTTACACACAGACGCTTTTACACACAGACGCTTTTACACACAGAGACTTTTACACACACAGACGCTTTTACACACAGACGCTTTTACACACAGACGCTTTCTACACACAGGGGTTATAACCAGGGTTGGCCTATTTAACCAGGGGTTTGTGACGTATCCAAATTGGATCTTGGAAACTATATTGAATTCTTCAGAAACCATATTGAGTTCTTCAGGAACTATTTTGGATTTGGGACAACTATGAGCTGTGACTGTGATTGAGACTTAACTTATGCATCGGAAGATGCGCATGATATGTGCATGATACTTGGGAATGCTTTCCTACATCTGAATATTGCATACCGCCACATGGCTAGATACATGTTCCTGGCTTCTGCGCTTCTGAATGGCCGAGCATGCGCGGTTGTACACTCTACTATATTGCTCAAAAACTGATAGATATACTATAATGATTGTAGCAATATTTTTGTTTAAAAACATGTTATTACTGTTACTATCATACCAAACGGTTTTTCAATTTGATAACCTGACACCTTTGACAAGTCATAAGTTTGAAATCTGAATCGGAACTATTTTTCCTTTTCAAAACCACCACGTATCAAACCAACTGCAAATTCTGAATTTTACATAATAAGTTGGATGAAATAACCTAACAAATCACACACAAATTGTGATACGACACGGCCTCGCTGGCAGAATGGGGTACGGAAAGCATTGACGACATACAACGCACAATGACAAGCAACATTTCATCCAAAATTGAACTGGACTGTACCCGCCTGAATTGTGAAGATGCCTCTGTTATTAACTTTTGACCATTCGCGACTGACATGATTGCTGCACGGTTTGTTACGACCTGTGATCTATGTGACATGTGAGGAAGAGCCATGAGCAAGGATGACGATGATGACCATGAGGAGAGGATGAGGATGAGGGTGAGAATGAGAACGATGATGATGATGATGATGCTGATGCTGATGATGCTGATGATGCTGATGATGCTGTTGCTGCTGATGATGATGATGACGACGGTGTGGTGATGTGGTGATGTGGATCAAAATTCAAGTTAAGTAAAGGAAACAACAGGTCAGATCGGAAGGCCAAAGTTGGAAGTTTAGAGTTTCTAGCTTTCAGAGTCGGCATGGGGCTGTTTTTGCTCACCCCCAACCACAGAACTGGCGTACCCCATGTGCTGGAAAGTGATGTTTAGATCAAAGTGGGGTGTAGTTGAAGATGTTCAGAGGGCATGCGAATTTGAAGATTGATATTTGCCAGGCAGTTAGTGCATTCCAATATAGCCCGTGAGATTCTCCATACAGTTCCTGAAGTTTTCCATATAGTTCCTGAGATTTTCCATATAGTTCCTGAAATTTTCCGTATAGTTTCTAGCCAATTTTTTGCAATTTTCAGACCCCAGGAACGGTCGCGACGGTTTCTGACGGTTTCTACGGTTCCATTTTTGGGCATTGGAGGGGTATGGTTGACATGTGGCTTTAGGGGGCCACAAATTGAGCCGGAAGAGCTTTGAAGAGATCCAGGGATACAGACGCCGTTTGGGCATGGAAAACCAGATTTGGAATTTGCCTGGTTTTTGGAATCAAGGTGCACGTTGATTCAATTCACGGGGCCCTCCTTCCCTGTGCTGTTTTTTCCGGGTGACTCCCCACAGCTACACCAAGAACATCGATGATGCATTTCTTTCATCACTGGCAGGAACCAACTTGCAGATTTGTTC
>CAMXCT020003577.1:0-60572 GCA_947184155.2 Cladocopium goreaui | reverse complement strand
AGACCTTCTCACAACTACCTTCACAAGATCATGCCAGGGCCACTGACATTGATCTAGTATCTGCTCACACTGACCTGTACAAGATCATGCCAGGACCTCTTACGAAATTTCACCACGACCTCTACAAGACCTTCTCACAAGGATCTGTTCAAGATCATGCCAGGACCTCTAACAGCATTGATTTAGGATCTCCACAAGATCTTCGCACAAGGACCTGTACAAGATCATGCAACGACCTCTTGGAGGATTCCACCAGGATCTCTACAAGATCTTGTCACAAAGTATTGTAAAAGACCTTAGCTAAAAGACATTCAGAAGATCTTCATGCCAGGACCTCGAAAAGAATATCACAAGATTGTCAAAAAAGGACCGTGGACAGGATCTGACAAGATCTTCATAGAAGAACCTCCTGACACCTTTCTAGAAGAGCTTTCTCACAAGCACCCCTAACACAGGCAATTTTCCAGATCTTTATTGCAAAAACCTCTAATGCACGGCATCTGCAAGATCTTCATGGAAGGACCTGTTATAGCGGATTGTACCAGGACCTCGACAAGATCTTCTCAAGGTTTTTTGCAAGATCTTGATCAAGAGCTTCATACGAAGAAGACATCTGAGAAAATATTGCAAGATCATCATAGAAAGACCTGCGAGAGAGCAGATACGTCAAGACCTGTGTACAAGAACCTCCTGTAAGAGCATCCTGCAAGAGCTATCATACAAACAGGTCATGTTCAAGATCTTCATGCAACCACCCTTATAGTGGATTTCAACAGGATAATATTCAGGATATCCACACTTCTCACAAGGACCTGTACACGATCATGCAACGACCTTGAAGAGGATTCCACCAGGATTTTCACAAGATCCGCTACAAGACCTTGGCCAGGATCTTCATATAAGGACCTTTGATAGCGCACCGTGAAACTTGTGCGAGATCGTGGATCAAGGACCTTCCAGAGAACTCATAAGATCTCACCAAGATTTCTGAGAAACCATCTAAATAATTAGCACCACGCCGCAACGAGAGTGATCTGACGCGCAACAATAAGGGCGATTTGACAGGCGCAAAGTGGCGAGACGGTTCTGCGAGCACATGTTAGAATTTCACCAAATCTTGCGCGCACCATGAAAATGAACATTGAAAACTATCTGTTTTACCTAGGTTTGGAGCGTTTTTCTTCTACAAAATACCGCGCCTAACAAGAAAATGCACCGAAGGAATCCGAGGTACTGCGGCTGCCATGCGAAATCATCGTGTACCATTTTTTTTTTTTAAACAAGAGTTTCACAAAACGAAAGTTTCAAGCCATCGTCCAAGTGCAGCAAAAACCACGCCTGTAACAAAAAATGACATCCGAAATCACCTCTCATTTCGATCCCTGCCTGCCGACGTTTCACCTGTCACGCTAAACGACATTCCAGAAATCGAAATGTCCCAAAGTCCCACCGTTGCCACAAAAAGTGGACATAGCTCAAGAAGCGAGCACCGCGCGCCAAAAAAATAGACCTTCGGAAGAGACCAAAGCGGGACGCACATTTTGCGTGAGCGTGCGGCATCCACATGGACATGGACACTTCAAAAGGGAACTCTTGTGCGAGCTGGCGCAGTCAAAAGCCCGAGATTAGATCGAGCACCCTGAACGAACCCCAGCCTTCACACTTAGCGTAAGAACCCCGCAGTGTGGACACATTTGGGGAACAAAAGGCAAGCCCACTATTTCGAAATGTGTTTGCAACACGAGAAGGCTGGTCCAGGAAAGGTCTTTTGAAATTTTGACACGGTCTTTCTGCAGTGATCAAAAGGCAGGGTTGGTGCTTCAGCCCAATTCAAGCCCACCACAATCAAACCCAGTGAATTCAATCTACCAAGTATCATGGAGTATGGCTCCTCTACGAGCGAGTCGCCGAGTCGTGGATGACTAAAACACGCGCAATTTCCGTTCCCTTCAGTCCCTTTTGCGAACATCGCAGCAACGTGAGCATTTCTCACGTCAGGTTCTTCGGCATGGCGCCAAGTCCGTAGCCAGCTGCAGCACGTTGGTGGCACTTCGACGAAAAAGATCTCGAAATCCAACGTTTGAACAACTTGGCTAACTTGGCTTCATTTCGTTTCGAAAAACTTGAAACTTAACTGGCTCAAATGGCCTTTTGTGACAGTCCAACAGTTTGCTGGCAATGGAGCAGGCAAGGAAAGTGAGTCGGGTTTGTTGTCTCAAACAGACGTACCCACAACAAACTTTCCCTGGCGATACAGTACACGAGTTGCTTGCACAAAAGGTTGGGCGAAATGCAAGCATGGGAGAAATCTCGCAAAAGCCAGGATTTGTGAAGGGCTAAAGTTCATCCACCAAGATAGGAATGATATGGAATGATAGGAAAACACATCCTGCATCTCTCAAGGCAACGCTGAAATCTTCACCGCATCTGAAATGCTTGGCCAATTCATTTGTGGGGACAGCACCCATGAAAGAATATCCGTAACACAAAATTCACCAAACTGGCCGTTGAAACGACCTGATCTGACGATAGAAACTCACAAATTGATCCAAGATTGCGAGAATTCAAAGTTCCAGCTGAAATTGGTCCAATGGATCTTCGTCCATGGCCACCTCAGCCGATGGTGAACACACCGCAAGCCTTTTCACTTTCCTCCCACAGAATCTTTCGCGACTCTTCCTGCGAAGGCGTGCAACCAAAACGCAACAAATCACAAGCAACAGTTGCAAATGTTGTGTAACTGCGTTTCCTTTTCCATCAAATCATTCATAATATTCATAAAATATTCAAAACATATTCTTAAAATATTCATATCATATTCATATATGTTTTTGACATCTTTGAAAACCGGCTTTTAGTAACTCGAATCATCCAAGTCATCCAAGTCATCCCGCGTTACGCCGCGCGTCGCGCAACGCGCGTGGCGCCTTGGTGCAGATCTTCTCCAAGTCAAACTTCGCCGGTGGCCCGGTGGCGCGCATCCCCATGGCCTTCTTGGTCCTCAGCGGCCAAGTTGAAGATCGAAGTACAACGTTGGTCGATTTGCAACCAATCCCTTACAATCACAAATCACAACCCCTGCCAAGCTCCAAACATTGAGGCTCCAAACTTTGAAACCGCAAACAAAAACCCTTGGTTTTCTCGCAGCTGGTGAAATCCAGTGTCACCAACATATCCTTGGCTTAGTTCAGTGGGTACCACTTTCCTATCTTTCCTAAATCCCTGTGATCTTCCCAATCTGTAGCGGTTCCAGATCCAAGCGGCGGTTCGTAAAAGTCACCGTTGGCGACGCCTGTGGCAACTGACTTGAGTCCAACAAATAGAAGAAATATGGCAGTGTGTCAAAACCCATGTTGTACCCCTTTTTTGTTCACATCAAAATAGCTGGGATAAAATGGATGTGAATAACCCACTAAAAATGGTATTTTCATAGGTATTGATCCATAGCCATATGAACAAAAAAGAACAAATCAAACAGATGGAAGCTGCAAACATCAGCTCTGAGAACTTCGAGGAACCTATTGATTGGGATATCATGTCTATCAGTTTTCCGGCCATGGGTTCAAATTTGGTGAAACAAAGCCGGCTTGAAACATGGTCGTCACAAGTCGGCTTTGTCAATAGACTATCCCCAAAATCACGGTATCATTTTCCCCAGTATTGGATTTAAGGGGCCATAGCCCATTTTCAAACACACCCGCATGGAGGTTTCTTAAAATTGGGAGATCCCCAAGTCACCATAGGTTTCAAGTCACTAAGTTTTGGTCGGTCAAGTTTGGGATTTTCAAACATTTTCAAACACACACTGCGGCCTTCACCAGCGCAGCACTGGAGCAATGGCATGGTGCCATCTTCAGCAGACTGCGCATATCCTGAGAGGCATCGCTGAGCATCGGTTGTGTTTTGATGCTGATTCTGAAGGCCAAAGCCAAGCATTGAAAGGTTACAGGGTTACAGGGTTACAGCTTAGTTTATCTGTAACTAAATGACAACTTTCAAAACAGAAAATTATGATCATCGAAAAATCAGAAATATTTCTCAGCACAGTGTCGCATGACCCAGGTTTCGCTCATGCCATCGTTCTGGTTGGTGGTCACCTGGAGCTGGATGATTTTTGGGGGTACCCCCATGGATTGGAAACCTCCAAATGGATCTTAAATTTTTGAAGCAACAAATGAACAGTAATGAATCAAATGAACATGTTATTTTGGTTCTGCATTGTAATTTTGATACCTTCAATTTGTGGACAATGTGCTGGATGATGGAGTCGGATGGAGCCTTGGGATCCACACAAAATCTTATTCTAGTCACACTGATTCACCATCCCTGCTCGCTTCACTAAAATAATACGGGTGCAAGGTGGGGCCGCCACTAAGTTGGTTTAGTTTCACCACATTAACTATAGTTATATTTTCATATATTTCCCATAAATCTAGTTAGTTAAGTTCATAACTTAGCTATCGAACGGGGGCACCATCCTGTGCTTCTTTGGCCTTGCTCCACTGTTTTTCACAACGTCCACACCTGCAGGTTGGTTGAAGCCAGTCCCGGAGCACAGACCAAGGCTTTTACCTGAAGCGAATGACAACTGGTTGAAGTTGCCAATCTTCACCGATTGGATGGCAGATCATCAAATGGCGATTTTCGTGTAATCTGCTCGTTTTACAAATACCTGCGCATTTCATGAAAAATGTTCGACCAGCAAAATAATGGCATTGTACGGAAAGAGTGCGCGTTTGAAGATGGTAGTAGCTGGGTTATGCAATTGGGTTCCAACTTGGGATGTCTTGAGTTCATCCCAAACAACTAGGTCAACTCATTGATATAACCCGTTGATAAAACAATTGCAGACAATGAATCAACAGTTACAACAGTTGGGAATTTATGATAACTTCTCTCAACTCGGGTCAATCTATGCCTTGGAGTTGGCTGCTGTGAGGCGATCTGCAAGCCCCAGGGTGAAGACTGCATTGGCCAATTTGGTCTGGTGGTACCTGGTGAATCAGACATCGATGGTAAATTTCTGGTAATCTATTGAAATTAGGTCTGTTTTTTTTTTTTGAATTTCTTCGATTTTATGTAGATTCTAGATGTTCCTGTCATGGTTTGTCTTGAATGGGATGCCCAAAGTTCGTTCACTATAGCCTGCATAGTTTGCATGTGTCATTTTGGATGAATCTTGGATCATGAGGTATTTGCAATATCCCCGACAGACTCATTTGACAAACTCAAATGTGACAGAAGCGCACCGCTGCCAACGTGCGCCGCCAAAGATCATCGAGCTACCATTGCCGCCCAAATTGCCACCGTTTTTCCCCAGATATTTGGCCTCGGCAAATGCTCAAACATCTTTTCAAATGAGAAGATGAGAAACAAAGAGCCTAAATTTGATCCTCTTGTTGGACATGTTGGTATTCAGATAGCGATATCCACTTCGCACAAATGGAAATTATGCATATCTCATAGCAAATTATCCACTTAAATGGTTGGAGTGGAAATGTCCAGGTTCAATAGCAGTCAACATGGCTGTGGGAAGGCAGCTGCGTCTTCCAGGTTTCGTTTTGCCGCATTGCCACTGACCATTTCTGGTAGGAAACATGCATTTCTGGTGGATTCTCATTGAAATTTCTGAGGTCTTCTAGCCACCATCCAGTCGGACATGAAACCATGATTGATTTGCAGAAGAAAAAAAAAAGGTGTCAGCTTCAGATGAATAAACCCAGGTCGATTTTGAGGGTTTACCAGGAATCAACTTTTCAATCAGCTATCAATATAGTAATTACCCCAAATGAAGCGGACAATTTTTGTACCGATCTGAGGATGACAACCCCCACATTCGAATGATTCGAAGGTCCCCCCCAGCATGATTTGAAGAGAACTTAGTTGTCAAATGTTATCGACCCAGAAACCACACAGATGATTGATCATTTTTCTAGAGGTTTTTAACATTTTTACACCGTTTGAGTCACTTTAAGTCATCAAATCAAAACATGCCGCTTTTATGCCCAGTGACATCCAGTACTTTGTTAGGCTGTGCCCGCGCACCCGAGGAGTGATTCACAATTCGCGCCTCGCCCCGCATTTGAGCTCCTGACATTTCCCTAACAGCAGTGTGCTTCAACTGCAAGGCTCAATGCAAGAAGCTTGATTCCACTCCCCCAAAATTTGGAAAAATCCGACCTGCACTGAGTCCCATCAAATTCGCATCACCCATATGATCCCCAACCATTCGAAGGTGATGTTCAACCCCTGTACTCCATTGCACATCTTTCGGTCCTTTCTCCAGCAATGGAAAGAGCCTGAGGTTTTGCATGGAGCGTGACATGGCAACCGTCCCTCAGTTTTGCCAAGTACGATGGTGCATGTTGTACCATGGCAACCGGGTCTTTGGGCCCCCTCACCGTATTTCATCGGTCTGGAAATGTCTGGAAGTTTGACTCCAGTCGTATCTCCCCATCGTCCAAGTGGCTCTTTGGTCAGAAGGAAGTGGGAGAGGTGATTGGTCTGCATCTGCACATCATATCCATCTTTCGTGGCCTGGCAGAACCGTAAGGAAAGCACCAAAAGAACCGAAGTCCAACCCGGTTAGAACACTCAGAATATGTTAGAATGAATCTTTATTATTGGAAATCTCATGGTTGAATCATGTTGAATCTATCATAATCTACGTTGTTCTGCACTACAAAATTGACACTCAATTCACACAAAAAACCTCGTCCGCCAACGCCATGACGCCAGCATTGTTACCTCGAGGTTCAGATGCTTCACTTAGATCCAACTGGAAGACTGGTCAAATCCCGACAGAACTTTTCAATCTTCACTGGGGGTGACATGGTCATAGAAATCCCCACTATGAAACCATCCGTTCCCTTGCTCCGAGCCACACAACACGTCAATGCCGGTGTCTCCAAACATCGCCTGAAAATTGGACATGGAAACAACTGAAACTGCTGAAATATCCAAAACAGGTGAAAAATCCAGCCAGTTTAGTTGGTTGAGACGCAAAAAAAAAAACCATGGCGATTTGGGGATGATTTCCCGAATCCAATTCCTATCATTCCAGTGACACATTGAGGTCTTCTTTGATCCAGGTGATATATTGGAACATGTTAAGTATAACGTATAACTATATAACCATATTAACCAGGTACGTATATATATATATATAATATTCACCATACATCATCCATAAACATCGATTTCATGTCATTCTGCTGTTTTTCGGGAAAATCCTTGTGATACAGGTAGTATACATCGAGAATGGAAAAACGACAGAAACCCCATGGATTCCTTCAACTTCTCTGCGCAGCCGCGGACGCTTTCGAAACTTTGCAGATCGCATTCCACGGAGGTCACCTGGCGATGCTAGCGCCGGCGATGATGGGAAAATGCCGGGAAAATGCTGGGAAAATGGGCATTGCATGGATGAACTTCGCAGTTTTCTTGGGACAAACATGGGATTTGTATGGATTTGTGATATTGTAACCAGATTCCCCAAATTTTTAAAACACATATTTCACACTTCACAATCTTCACATATCTTCAACATATCTTCAACATGCGAAAAATTGATGCCACCTTGGAACCCGGTGCTTCTTCCAGGAGTTTCTTCTCGGCTTCCTCCGCCCGGCCACTCTTCCGGTTCAACATCACCACATGGGCACCTCACCAGGGCTCACCAGGGCTCACTTTCACATGGCAATGGTGGCAATGGCACACAACTGGATTTCAGAGAGCCTATTTTGGACCACAACTTTTCACTGCCGCAGGTTTCTCAGGTTTCTCTCTTTTTTTTTGAAACGAAAGGGAAAGTCTCTCTCCCTGTCAGCCTCGACTATGACCCAAATACCTTAACCACTAAAATCCATGAGGTCCTCAGCGGTTTAATCACCCAAACACATAAAGCTGGTCACCATGGTCACCGGCCTTTCTTGGCCATAGTCTGTGCCGCCACAAAGCCAGTGCCTGCAGTGTCAACAAGATGTTCATTCGGGGAATCATCACAAACACGGGAGAGAAAATTGTAATCTGTACTGGCTATATACGTTATATATATATATGTATATATATATAATTTCATACATTAATATACATCAATATTCAAATTGTACTAGGGAAGTCCATTTGTCTTGGACAACTGGTACCAACGTTACACAACTTTGGGTGATTTGGGTGATCAAAAAAGGCTGCTTCCATCGTGAATTCACCCGAGGATCGTCCCTGCCTGAGGTACAGCCCGTGACAAGGACGACCTTGCCTGCGAGCCACCAAGGCGTCTTGGTGATGGGTGAAAGAAGACCCAAAATCTGCCTTAAACAACATCAAACAACAAAAAAACAACTAGTAATCTAGTGATACTATGTGATACTGTAACAAGTCTAGAATTGGTAACACCTCGGAACCTGTCTAGTGATGGCTTCAGATTTGACATCCAACGGTTTCATCATGGCTTCTCACCTTCCAAGGATGGCAACTTGCCGGCAAAGTCATGGAACCACTTGGTCTCGATCTTTCGTGGCTCCTGGGGATCCGACCAAACGTGGGATTTCAATGGAAATTCGATAGGATTTCTACTTTTTTTTGATAGGCAATTCCTGATAGGAAACATGATTTTCCACTTTTTTCAACATCTACATCAATTCATTTGGGATTTCTACTTTTTCTGATCTTAACGGATCTGAATGGAACTTGTCCATGGAATTTTAATGGGATTGATCTATTTATCCATCAATTATAGGGGGTGGTGTCAACAAACGTACGGTTTCATCAACATAAACCGTGGGATTAGTGCCAAGATAAGGATTTGATCAACAGCTGGTGATAAACCATGGCCATTTTGAGGCATCCCCCTTTTTTCAGCCCCTGTTTGGATGAAAGAAGTTCTCCTTGTATGAGCGAGAAGATGCGCCACAGCCCATCTCAACTGACAGACTCAGAGATTTTCCGGAGCCAGAGAATTGCTGCGCAAAATGCAGGTCTTGGTGGGGTCGTATCAAAAATCAACCAATCCTTCGCTGAACTTCAAGTGATAGTTACTAGCTGTCTTGGGAATAGTTTGGTCGCAACTTCCAACGGATTGGTGCCAGGATTTTGGGACCTAAACTGCTAAAACCACCGTCATCGTGCTGTCCAGATTCTCCTTACTTTTTGACTTTTTGCCACCTATTTCACCACCTATTTCATCTATTTTCGATTCCAAAACGCAGAACTGCTAGAGATCACAAGCCGTGCACCACATTTTTCAGCCTGATGTCTGCCGGATGGCGGGCGCCGTTGAGGTTCGTCTCGCAGAATATCGGCGCGGCACTCAGAACAGGGCGAACTGCTTTCGCGCGGAACCGAAAATCTGATTCTTGTCCACCTGGCGATCGATGTTAACTCAAATCTGCCAATGGCTGTCGAAAAAGGAGTGTACCCACCAATTGTGGGATGGCTTTCGGGCAATCCTCATTTTTGGCCACAGCGCATATAGGATCATTTTTTTATCAGCATCAATAAACATGAGTTGCCATCAATTAAGATCATTTTTTTACCACCTAACCAACATCAACAACTATTAATCGACATTCATAAAAACTACCATCCTACCCCATGAGCATCAACTAATCCCATCCTGCTAATATCAAACAATTCCCTGAACTGGGCTACCAAACGAGTAGAAGAAATACACAGCAGGCAGTTCTTTGGGGGCATTTATAAGGTATTTCATGTGGGGATTTGAATCAATTAACATCAAACAGGTAACCATCAATTTTTTCATCAACTGCATCAACTAGCATGAATCTATAAACATCTATAAAGATCTATAAACCATCCATAAACCATCCATAAATCTTGATCCCCCTAGCATTTGAAGCTCCGTGTGATGTTCCAGCCTTGATCACATTGAAGCGCACCGTCTTCGCCAAGGGTCGGCACTGCCCTGCGGTGATGATATCTCCCTCCTGGCAGCGGCGAAGTCGGGGAAAGTCGGGGAAAGTCGGGGAAGTCGGGAAAGTGGAAGATCTAGAGGGAAAAATCAGAAGAATCATAGGAAATCATAGGAAATCCTCCCATCTTTGGTTTGTTCAGAGCCGTTTTTGGCGATCAAACTCATCATTGAGCGGCTGGTGAGCGGCTGGTGCAATCGGCCATTTCAGCTGGCAAACCCAACTTTTGGTCGTAGAATCCCTTGCTAGTCCAAATCCATTTCTTGCTGGGAACTCCATTTCTAGTAAGTAAAATTCTCATCATTAAAAAAACACCTACAGATGTCTTAAATCCGATTTTCTCTGCCCCCACAAAACAAAAAGAAAAACAAGATATCCTCGGAAACCGAGATACCCCTGGTAACTTAAAAGTCTATGGAAGTCATCATTTTTTGATACGGTAAATGGTCGAACAAAAGGGGCCTTGGCTTCCAGTTTGCAAACTGTAACAAATTACCGGAGAATCATCATTTTCTTCACGATATCCCAATTCTATATGTATGTATACCCATTATACCCCACTGTCCCACTATTTATCTTGGTTGAATCCCGTTCAATCATCATTTATATCATATCCACTTATATTCCTGATGTGGTTTGCACCCAATGCCATAGTCAACATCCCATCAACCAACCATTCGCCTGGGGGTCATTAAAAACAACATCCCATTGCTGGTACTATGAATGGTCCCAAATGTTGTTTTTAACGGCTGCCCGACATGAGAAAACATGACTTGGTCCCAATATGACTTACTGGTGCGTTTTACGTAGGGTTGCTGGATGGGTTGCTGGATGGGTTGCTGGGGTAATGGGATGATGACATTGCTAGTGATGACTGGGATCATTCCCGAAAATTCCCTACGTTTAGCACCAGTGAGATGAGTAAAATCGATGCCATACACCATCCCCGTTTCATCACCATGGCTCTAGTCATGCCACGAAACCAACCATCCCCATTGGTGGTTGCAGACGGCTCCTTAGGTTCGAAGGCCGGGCTGCAGTGGACCGCCATGTTGCTGTGCCTGGGGAAATCTCCGTGGCTTGCGTAAATCCCTATGAAGAGGAAAAGCATGGGATAAAGACATGGGGAAAATCATCGAACTCAATGCGTGTTCTTGGTTTTTTTGGATGATTTGAATGGATGTCAGATTATTTTTTTTGGGTGACTTAGCGTTGCACCAGCAAATATCAGGAATTTTACCAACACAAATGGTGATCAACGAAGATTTAGCTAAGAAGAATGTGGATAAAATGGGGGTCTAACTTTGGAAAACTGAGGATTTATCAAATGATAGTTGCTGATTGGAACAATTTGGAGCAACAAACGGTTAGCCAATGGAGTTCCAGCCACCAGATCAGTGGAATGTCTTTTTCCTGTGCGCACGGATGCTTCAAGTCATTGGATTTGGATCGGACATCACGTCCGGTCAGGCGTTGTCACGCTGTCAATCAAGGAATCAAGGAGGCAGAATCGGCATCCATGGCAGGACGCCACGGAAAAAGCCATGTTCGCTTTACGGCCGATTCTTGCCCAACACTCAAGAAAACCATGGCTGGAGTTGATGACTTGGCAATATCAAAATATATCACATATCATCCTGGAGTTGATAGAATATCCTAAATTTTCAATGTTTGGATTATCTTCCTGGTGAGGATTTTTCAATTCTACAGAGTTTTAGCTTCCATCTACTGTATATGTTGATATCCAAAGTGCATTTCGATCGCTACTCCCACTGTGGCTTTTTGAATGGAAACGTCTGGAACAAGGCTCTTGGCGTAGGAGCCTAGCTCTCGCCAATGCCATCTGCTACCAAAAGAATCTTGAGTCGTTGTGCACTGTGTCCCTGCATGGTCCAGGAGGACTGCTATCATTGCTATCAGCAACAGTGCAACAGAAAGGCTCCAAACCTCTCCGCCATTGAAATTGTTGACTCACCAAATATAGCAATTTTGCGTGCATCATATTCTGCCATGCCTCTAGTGAGACTCTAGTCACTTGCCACTTCTCGTGTCACTCGTGTCACTCGTGTCACTTAGTGCACAGCATTGTTGCCGGCGGCATCCAAAGGTGTGCCATCCACCAAATATCCCACATCCGCAGCGTAGGCGGATGGAGGCAATGCGGAGCCAGGAGAGTGTGGATCAGGTCCAATGGTTTCCTTACTGGGAATCGGGATCTCAAACATTGCAAGGATGAACTTATATAACTATAATATTAACAAATAAAACCCAAACATTGCAATATAACTAACATATCTAATATAACTATAACTAATAAAACCTAGATCATTTGATTAAATTTGATGAACAAAGCTTCGAGAAGTGGACATCCAGATACTCTTTGCTTCACCAACCATACCCTTGATGGACCATATGTCAGCCCAATGTCCAAGCTTTGGGTGTAGCCAACAAACTGGGGGGATTTCACCATCAGAAAATGGGGTGAATTCGCCATGTTTATGCCATGTTTATGCCATGGAAATGCCATGAAATGCCATGAATGTCAACCGATAAACCATGTTGAGCAGCCGGCCCCGCTTCACCATGTTTCACCGGCCAAGTGTCGGGATGGTTGATGCAGTTGCCGGCCTTGTTCATCGGGGTGCCGTCGGGCAAGTAGCCCACATCATTCACAAACAAGGCGCGGGGCAGGGGGGAGCCTCCCAGGTCGGGCGATGGTGGTGGAAAAAACGGCAGAAAACTGGAATCCCAACCACGGAAAAACAAACTTATGTAATCTTATGTAGGATGTTTATTTCCCCAAAATGATGATAAAGTACTTTTTGAAATTGGTTCCCCCTGTTAGTAAACGGGTGATTTATTGCTCCTAAACCTTTACTGTTCTAAGGCCACTCCAATAATCGCATTGGCTTGGCAGGCTGGACTCCCCGTGACATAATGGAACATATCACCATGGGTCACCATGGGTCACCATGATCCCCCAATCTTCCCAAAAAATGCCTGCCGCACCGGTGCACCTGGAGCATGCGGATCTGGTCCAATGGTCTCTGGATGGTTGATGCAGTTGCCGGCGCGATTCATGGGTGTGCCATCTGGCAAGTAGCCAACCTGCGTGTTTCGTGGGCACCGTGGTACCTGTTTGACCACCCCATTCCATATGGCCATCAATTGGGGATGAACATCACCCATCAGACAAAGCCATGATTGCCACATAGGTCTTGGTTACTGAGGTTACTGGCTGTCTCCCTCGAGTTGTGAGTTGTCGCTTTGCAAAGCCATCGATTCTTTGCTAACATTCCCAAGGCCAAGCTGCATCATTGCCGAAGGTCAAGTCCACGTAGGCATACTGGGACACAAAAAAAATCTGCCCTTATGGATAGGTCAATGGAGTGCTTGAATGGATAGTAGAAGGATAGATGGATGGTAAAATTAATGGTAAAATGCTGCTGTCCATTAGGTTTGTTCTGGATGTCCTGGGAAAATCACTGGTACCATCTGGTTATTTAACATAGCCATGGAAAATGACCCATTTATAGATGGTTTACCTATTAAAAATGGTGATTTTTCATGGCTGTGTTAAATAACCAGATGGTAATTCCAAATCTGATGGTTTTGGGCCATGTCCATCGCCTTCTGCACCGCGTATGCAAAGCCGATGGAATGGCGCACAGGGCTGGTTTGGGCCTTGGCGCGGTTGGACATGGAGGTGACGGATGGGATCGCTGGAAAATCATACTGATCACAATGCTGCGAAAGATCCCGACTCTGACATGTTTTTTGATATGTGATGGGTACATATATAGATATGTCAAGTTCCTTCAAAGTTCACACAAAAACCTGACATCAACACAGCCATATAGTCTGACATTTGCTATGGCAAGGTTCATGTCACATATCATCCGAAATATTTTTTGCAATGTACTCTGACATTTGCTCTAGCAAATTTTGCGTGATATTTATATTATGACAACAACTCTCACTAGTAGTTTGGCATCTGATATGGCAAACTTCATGCGACATATAGTCTGAAAATTATTCTGACATATTTTCTGGCATTTGTGTTGTGATGTTTTGTGTAGGATATGTTCCTTTTTGACCCTCAACCAACAAACCATCATTTATGAATCTTATCGCCATATTTTTCATGATACAAAAAAAATCATCTTAAACCCCCAAGTTTGGGTGATTTCTCATGATTTATCATCCAACAAATCCCCAAGTTGCGATAACTCCCCCCGGGGCAACTCACGGTGACTCCACCGCGCGACGGAGGATCCCACGAAGGCAGCAGCGACCGGCACCGGTGCAGGCGTAGCGGGCGTAGCTGCAGGTGGAGCAGCGCCGCCCTGGAGGTGACAAAACAAATATTGCTATTATATTACCAACAATATATAGTAATATGTTGTTACTATTATATAATATAGTGTGATAGTAATAGTAATTACTATTATAGTAGTTTTTTGTTGGGTCAAATTACTAAACCAAATAATAGAGTAACGGTATAGAAATAGTAATGTGTTCCCGAATAGAATTGAAAATGACAGAAACGGAACAAAGCAACTGCGCCGGTCAGTCAGCACCTTTTGTTATGCAGTTGGCTTTGCGGCTGTGTTTCTGTCAGATGCCAATCGCATCAATCACAAATGGTTTCACAGAAACTCTGAACTGCAGTGGTGGTGTCACACGTCAAAATCCACCCAACCCGCCGGAGCGTGTAGCTCGCGCAAGTAAGGAAAGGAAAAAGAGGGTTGCAGGTGAGAAAACACCACTGTACACCATAAAGTCAGCCGCAACCACCTGGCTCCCGAAGGACCTTAGGTGGCATGAGAGTCGGTCTTACGACGTTTTGAATTGCCTGAAAAGGTGGGGACACTCATCTGGTCATCCAGAAGGGCCCAGAGAAATTTAAAATGGGAAAAAGCTTCTCTCACTGGTAGTCGTCGATCAGGATGAAAACCAGTGAAGTTCGGGTGGGTGAGTTCGTCCGCCCACTTGTTGTAGTCCCGCTTCATGTGTGAAGGCGCCAATTGAACCCCAGCAACATAGAGCATGGCGATGAGCTGCATTAGGAAAGCCGAGGTAGGCATGTGCTTCGTCTTCTGGTTCAACAGGGCAAAGACATTGCCTTGATTGTCTGAAATGAGGCTGAGACGGGTACGAAGCAGAGATTTCCCACCCAAAGCCAGCAGGAAGTGGGTAAGAATCAACGTACCAAACATCTCGAGGGTCGCAATGCGTCTGGTTGGGTCACCATCCTTGTGAGCCCATGGATGGTCTTCGAGGGGTATCTTGTAGTGGAACCACCAGGTCTGTCCCTTTGATGGGTTCTCACGATCTGCAATCCATCCCCCAATGTAGGCCCCATCGTCCGGGTGTGCACTAGCATCACTGGCACCCCACCAATTGGAGGCAGGGTCATAAGGGCAGGGCTGGATCTGGGGGTTGTGAAGCAGTTGGAGGAGAAGCTTTGAGAAGGATCGTATGAGCTTGCCAGGCTTCTCTGAGGTAGTCGTCGCGGATTTCCATGCCCAAAATGGTTGAAGAAAAGGGCGACTGAGGGGCCAAGCTGCCGTTGCCCAATTCAATCGTCCCAGTGCTCTCTCGATCTCCTTCACCGTGAAGGTGTTGCCCGCCGCAATGGTCTGAAGGAGTGCCTCAAGTGTCTTCCTCTTATCTGGAGGGAAGTCGACCACGGGTCCGCATGGATTGACCTGGAAACCTAACCAGGTGTTGACCTCAGATAACACCGTCTTGTGCCAACTGAGGGGGCATCCCATGGCTGCTAAGAAGAGAAGCAGTTTTGCAGTATCCTCAGTGGCGGAGTCCGTCCTGAGGAGCCAACAAAAATCGTCCACGAACACAAAGCCCCAGTCTATGTGTGGAAACATCATGTAGCATAGTCTGAGGAGAAGTGCCGCCATTCTGCCCCAATAAAGTTGGGCGCTGGCCATACCATAGGTACCCACCTTGTTTATCCACCATTCCCCATCAAGTTGTGCTACCTGGTAGCGCCATTCGTTGGACTGGACCTTGATGCGGCGGTGTGCTTTTGAGACATCTGCTTTCAACAGTGCCCAGGTGGTTTGTTTGTGTGGAGGTTGCCATGCCAGGTCGGTGCAAGACGCTACCGTCCCAGATGTCTTCTCCTTCATGGTGGTTAACCAGTGAATGGCTTGAACACAGTCCATCACTGTGGGTGCAGTGGTCTTCTCAACTGTGTTCTGTTGGATGTGTGCGTTTGCATGGCCCCTGCTTCCGTCATAGATTGTGCGGATTTTATCTCCTTCGTCAATTGCTGCCAGGGGCCCTGGGCAGAGCTCATCTGGGGTGCATCCACAGCGGAGTGCAGCCTCCTCCTGTGTGAGTGGGCCCTCAACCATACCCATATCTACCTCTTCCACGAAGGTCTGTCGAACCTGAGAGGAGAAATCTTTTGCCGAGGGGTAGTTGTCCCTGCCCATGGGTATCAGGAGGTCCTCCCACAGAGGGGATTCCGCTTTGAGTTCTTCCTTGGTAGGCCATATGCCTGGTGACGTCCAGGTGGGTGTGGTGACACCTAGGGGGACTCCCTTGGCCACCCTTGTGGGGTAGGCTGCATCTGCATCTCCACCAGCTTCCGCTAAGGCTGAGATGAGGTTCAAATAGAACGGCTGGCCTGGCTCCATCTCCTCAGCAATTTGGTAGTCCAGCCCGATCCCTTGGGCAATGGCCCGTCGTGTATCCTGGAGAAGTTCCTTCGGGAACGGGTGTTTTCTTTCACCACTGTTGATGGACTGTTGGACGTCCTGTGCACATCCTTTTGCCAGGTGGCTAATGGAGTCTCCAATGTGCTTGATCTTGGACTGAGGTCTGAGCGGGGGAGGTCGTCTCCCGACTGAGGGCTTGCCTCCTCCATCCCGTAAGGGTCTAGTCTTGAAGCCTGATTGAACGATGATCGGGTCGTCATCCAAAGTCATCGTCTGGGAGAGGGGTACCGATGAGGAGCGGTCCGTCCGACCTGGAGGCTCCCCTTCCTGTTGACACCCGGTGAGTTGATGTCCTGTGTTTGGAATGCTCTGGATGATTGCTGCTGCTAGCCCTGTCATCAGTGCTGGCGGGTATCTGCTGAGGTCCCGGGAGGTCATCTCCATTGGCCTCAAATGTCCAGAGTGGTTGCACTGGAGGCCTTGCCAATGGTGAATTGGAAGGTCCGTTGAGAAGGTCGTACTCTTCTGTGCCCTTTGTCCCAGTCTGCACTGGTCCAGGTGGATCTGGCAGTGATTTACCTCTTTAGCCCACTCCTGGTAAACTCTAGTGGCCCATATCGATGAGCATTTTGCCGCCGTCGGTGCCCGACTACACTCAGCTGGGTCACGAGGATGCTCCAAGAATGAGTGGAATCCTTTGTTTTGCCTAGCTTTGGAGGCTAGGGCAGTGAGGACCATTTGCCGGAGCAGAAGGATACTGTCCTTGTCTGTGTCCAACTGTTCTTCCAGGGAGTTTGAGTCAAGGCCCCATGTCTGGGAGGGATCTCGTCCTCGTACAGGCCTGGGCGCTCCAGGCTTTGGAAACCATCGTAGGATGCTCCAGGTCCGGCAGTTGGGGCCGCCCCCCACAAATGACAACTGGCCCCTCGCGGCGGCGCAGCAGAGAGTTGAGTAAAACTCATCATCCAATATGTCGTTTGGGCCCTTTTCGGGTGGCCTCAGGATGTCCACGGCAAGGAGCCTGGGGGCCAGGTCCTGGTGTTGTTGGATGAGTACGTCATGCAGGGCTCCTCCGTCACTCCTGCCGGTGTAGAGGAGTAGGATGTCCCTCCCTTGGAGACTACCCGTGGGTTGTATGGTCCATACAAGGCGTTCCAACAGCCTGTTCGGAACCGATGAAAGCCATGGACAGTGCCCAAGCAGGGACTGTCCATTCATGATCGCCGGTGTGTCACTGAGTTGGTGACCATGAAGGTTGGCGTCCCTTTGACTTGGCTGGTCGTGTTGGGGAGTCAGGCCCAGAGCCTTTGTTGCCTTTCTGCCGGGCGACAGACTCATAGACCTCTCTGGTCCAAAACAGGGTGTCCTGACGTAGTTGGGCCATGGCCTCCTTGAGGCCCAGTCCCCCGTAGACCAAGTTGTGGATCTCCCTCCATGCGTTTCTTTCAGCGTAGAGGAGAACTTGTTCACTGGGAGGCGGTCTCCTGTCCGCAATGTCTTTCCCCCAGAACCATCGGTACCAGTCCTCTAGGTCCCTATGGGTGATGTTCAGCTTCGGCATGCTGGGAAAGGAGAGGATGGCCATGAGGAGGTTGGTTCGAAAGACCAGGTGCATGTGCTCCAACTGACGCCTCGTAGTTGGGAGTTTCCGGGTCTCCTCCTCTTCTTCCTTTTCCCATCCATCGACTGTCACCTTCTTGGTGGTCTTGATAGGCCGCTCATCCTGGTCTGGTAGGGCTGATATGATGTACTTGCTGGCAATCCAACCAACTTCTCCTTGCGCACAGAGTTTGAACTGTTTCTTCAGCAGGGCATCGGAGCCTTGATCCTTCAATCGTGGGAGTGGGAGCTGAACGACCACCGTCCATGTCTGCAGGAGCTGGCGTCGGTCACACAGGGCATCCAGTGAGGGCGCCGCCTGAGACGTCGTTGGCAGTAGCCCTGCAGGCCCCACTCGGCCCTGGTTCAGGCCCCCAGTGCCCAGCAACTGTTGTGCTTGCCGGACACATTGTGAGATGCGCATGGCCAAGTGATTTGTCTTCTCTTGTGTGATCAAAGCTCCCCCACGGTCTGTGTGACGAAAATGGAGGTCTGCTGGGGAGTTGTTCCGGGCCTCCGTGATGGTGGGCCATCGATCAGCAAGGTCCTCCACTGAGCGGTAGCCATCTGATGCCATCCTTGCCATGATGAAGTATGGGATCTCCTTGGACTGGAAGATAGTCAGGACTTGTTGGTGAAGCAATTCCACCTGATCCTTATATTGCTCAGGCACCGCATCAGGTGGGGAATCCAATACATCAGGCACCGCCGCCATGTTCGAAAAATAGGGCAGTGGTGGGTGGGTTTTCGAAAGTATTGGATCGCAGGGGGAAACAGCTTGAGCCAAAATGGCATAGCCATTTTGGCAACTATATCGTCAACACATTACTTGCTCTCCACAAGTTCCAAGCAAAGAAACAAGTGTTCCCGAATAGAATTGAAAATGACAGAAACGGAACAAAGCAACTGCACCGGTCAGTCAGCACCTTTTGTTATGCAGTTGGCTTTGCGGCTGTGTTTCTGTCAGATGCCAATCGCATCAATCACAAATGGTTTCACAGAAACTCTGAACTGCAGTGGTGGTGTCACACGTCAAAATCCACCCACACCGAAGGTCGGGTGACACCACCACGCCAAACCGAAGGATGGAGCCCGACCAAAGGTAGGACCCCTCCCTCGGTGCCAGAAGCTAACCGTGGAAAGAGGGCCCCCTCAATTGTCTACCTGACTAGGGTCCCAGCTGGGAGCTTGTCATCATCCGACGCTGTGTCATTGGCATCATCTGAGAAAAGGTCTGAGCTCAGGGCGTCGGAGTCCGAATCTGAGGTGCTGGCAGGTTCAACCTGGTGTGTGTTCCCCCAGCCTGATGGAAAATCATGCGCCTTGAAGCACCTGGTACACTTTGCATATCTGTGAGGTTCTTGCCTGTAGTCTTCCGGATTCAGGTCAAGAGCTTTTGACGCTGATGGTTGCCATCCACAACCCACCGCCTTCCCATCCTGGTTTAGGAGGTGGATGTTCATGAGTCCAGTGGATCGATTGACCTTGGAGGCACTGACCACTCGGAGGGAGCCCCCCCGTGGTGTAGATTCTGGGAGGCCCGGGGACCATGATAACTTCTGCCAGCTCCCGGTCGAGGAGTCTGGAGAGGCCGCCTGCTTCTCGGCAAGTGCCTGCCTCCTGGATTTGAGTGGAGGCGATCCTGACTTGTCTGGACTGTCCCTCGGGGGCGATGGGTCCAATTCGAGGATCTCCGTGTCCCAGTCTTTGTTCAAGTGGCCGGCCCACGGCCTCTTGTTGTGAGTGTGGTGTGCTTGTGTCATTAGGGTAACCTGGGGGAGACCCCCACGGTTCCTTTGTTGCTTGGTTCTTGACAGGTGTTGGGGTGTCCATCAACCCTGGTGGGTGATCGGTGCAAGACGCTACCGGGTCCGCCAGGAGTCAACGGTGTGGGCATTGCTCTGGGGTGTGTTCTGAGGGCGCGGCGTTGCATACCCAGCCATTCTTGAGGACCGGACAGTTGTCCCAGTTTATCTGCCACGGCAGTCCAAGCTCTCTGGACAACCTTCCGTTTTTCTCTGGTGTAAATGTCAGCAGTGCTCTCGGTCGTCCAGTTGCCAAGGTATTGACGTTGATCACGTGGCATACCCAGTTGGTATGCACAGTCCGGGATGAAGACACGGAAACTGTGCCAACTCAGGGGTCTGAATGCTGAGCTCTCCAGTGTACCTTGACGATGAAGGGCATCCTTCAACCATCGGAGGGTCCGATCTGCCTGTCCCGGTCGTGGAATCAGGCCCGTGAAGTCCGAGCTGACTGTTGGGATGAGGTAGTCCATATCCTTGAACTTGTCCTGGGCAATCAAGCGGTCCCAGGCTTGGGGGAGTATGGACCACCAGTCCAAACCTGTGAAGGAGTAAAGTGGTGCTATCAGTGGCACCGGGTTCTTCTTGATCCTGAAGGCGCTCACCGTCTACGTCTGCCAGGCTTGGAGCTCCAGTGTTGTCTCTGTGAGCTTGTAACCCCCGGGGCTGGTGTGCTGCAGGTCGTTGAACCGAGCGCTGCAGGCAACCTGAAACCTGGCCATGGCGCAGATGTATCTGTCCAGGGTACTCTTGGCTGTCGTTGGGCCAGTGGGATCTGCGCCCGATGCCACCTTCTCCAGAAGCATGATTACTTCTTTGGAAGGCAGCTGGGCTTTGCGCTGAGGCTTGATGTTGGTCTCCACCAGGCCTTCTTGGATGGTCTTCCTTTTTGCCTTAAGGCGTTCGAGACTGTCAGGGTCAAGGAGGCCAAACCTGGCCGAGAACCATCGTAGGGTGTTCCATATCCCTTGGAGTTTGTGTGGCGTGATCTCCTGGTCCCTCAGGGTGTTCAGAAGAGATCTAATATCACTTTCTTTCCAAGGAATTGTGTTGAAGCCCAATTTTTGGATACTCTCAAAGCAAAGGCAATGAATGCGCAAGGTCCTGAACCTGGTGTCTCCAAGGAGGTCCAAGTACTCCTGGTGAACATTGTCCCCGTGGACCGCATGGAGGTAAGGGATGTCTTTGGCAAAGGGCAGAAGGAGCCCAATGATCCTTTCTGCCCAGCGGTCTCTGAGGTGGAGCTCTAACTTCCTTTGGGTTGTAGCCGACTCTTCCTTGAGCCGCCCAGGCTTCCAGTGCCGCCATTTGGCCTCCACAATGGCCATTATGGGAGGCCGTGAATGAAAGGCTCGCCATCTCGCCCGGTCCAGACTTTCCTGTTGCTGTTGGAGGGGTGTGTGGAAGGCTGAATCTGGTGCGCCCGCAATCAAAGTGAAGAGGCTGAAACAGGCATCATAGGTCTTATCTCTTTCATCTGGGGGCGCTGGTTGTGGCACCCGGTTCATGCAGTCTGCCACAAAGTCTTCCATCCAGGGCGTGGTAGCCACCATCATGGAGTTACTGTGAGCCACGTTCATTGGGTCGATGTCATTGCTGGGGTGGACCCGAGAGGTCCAGGTTCCCCCATCCATGGCCTCCGGATGGTCCGGTGGCACTTGTTGCATGCAGAGCTGCATGAACAACTCCCCTTCCGTTTGTGTGGGGAAAATTCCATGGTCTAGCAGGCTATCTCGCATGTGTTCAGGGAGGCGAACCATTGCCAGGCCAAAAGGTGTTCTACGCACAAGATCGGGTTCCATGATTTCCCGTCTCTACTATGGCCAAGCCTGGCCCAAAAGGGTACTGCGGGTGTGCGGAGCACTAACACATGAAAAAGCATGCTGGAAGAACAACACCGAAAGACCCGGAAAAACAATCCGAGTTGCAATTGGACAGAACTGAGTGCAAGTCACATGGACATCTGTCACATCAGCGTAATGGGCGGAGCCCGAAAGGGTACCAATAACATCAAACCAAGGTCAAAAATGGTAAAACACAGCAATGGTCAAATAACAGCATGCTGTAAATGATTCTGAGGCAGCTACATGCAGGTTTCCCTTTTCACTGTGTGAGCTGGCATCCCAGCGGTCTGGCCCCTGTCTTGGCCCTTGTCGTGGTGCACAACCAATGGTATTCATACAAAAGGAGGAGGTGTCTGCAGAACCGAGTGGTGACGTTGGTGCAAGACGCTACCAGGCCACCAGATCAGTAAAACAGCCCTTCGCAAAAACTCTACTCTCAGGCCGGCCGGACTCTGCTCGCTGCCAGTGCGTTGATCTTCTGCAAGCCCTCGAGGTCAGGGTTGCTCAGCAGGACCGACCAGATGGCGTTGGAGACATTGGCATGGCCATTCTGGCAAGAAAACTTCAAGCGTTGGGTGTGGTCAGGGTCCACTTGCAATGCCACATCTCTCGGGGCCGCAATCGGCTCCACTCGCTTGTAGTACTCCAGCCTTGACTTCACCCAGCTGTTATACAGCTGTTGGGGTGGCTCATCCAAGATGAGTTGGAGATTGACTTTGACTCCCCGATGTTCTCCAAGCAATTGGACAAAGCGGGAAGCTCCTTTCCCTTGTCGCCAAAAGCCCTGGCAGGCCTTGCAGACCCATCCTCCACGAGTCACTCCAGCCTCCTTCGTCTTCAGTTCCCATGGACTGATACTGCTGAGGATGAGCCCGCAATCCGTGCGGCCCCAAAAAGCATGGACTCCCCGGTGGCCGTAGTGCTCCCTCTTGTACTTGGGGCTGCATATGGACACCACGTTCTCCAGGGAGAGCTCTGGGTACTTACCGGTGCCAGAAGCTACCGTAGTCGCCTGCAGAGCCTCCGGTTCCAGCGCAGTCTTCAGGAAGCCATCAATCTCTGCCTGGGAGTAGCCCAGACGGCAATAAAAGCTTTCCGCCTTCTCATGGGGAACCAGGGCAACCCACCATAGCTCACAGTTGCACCGCCAGGCAACCTGCACTTGCACCATGCTGTGGGCCCCCAGAGTGGCTGACAGCGCCTGGAAGACGTCCGGGAGCTGCCTGAAAGCATCCAAGGGCAAGGTGATGCGCTCATCACAGACCGCTCGAAAACGGAGCTGCTCCTTTGTGTCCTGGATGTCCTGCTCGGGCAAGTCCAAGACCACCGCTGGGGTTCTGGCTAAGAAAACCGAGGCAGCCAAAAAGCTGCCAATCTCCTTGTAGAGCAGCTTGATTTCATGTTGTGATTGGGGAAACCGGAGGCCCACACTATTGAGGAAGGACTTGATCTCTGAAGTCCTCTGCCGGTGTGCCGCCAACTCTGCCATCTTCTTCTGGCGGATGCCTTCCCCATGCCCGCTGCGCATCGGTTTGACGATCAGCGGCATGCCACACCAAGCCTGGTAGAGCTCCTTGAACGTCCAGGACTGTCCAAGCATCGTGATCATTGAAGGAAGGTCCCATGATTGCACCCTCCGAACCAGGTGGGTGTCGTCGGTGCCAGAAGCTACCGCCGTCCCCGGAGCCCAGAAGAAGCCAATGATCTTGTCCAAGGCGGGTCGCTTGCCCTCGGAAATCTGTTGCAGGACCACCTGTTCTGTGTAGGTTGTGGGCGTGTAGAAGGAGGTGCCCAGCGGGTTTGTCCTGAGTTCCAAAGCCAAGACCTCAGTCGTGGGTGCCGGTTTCGCCCAGGCAGGTGCCGTGAGCGGGCCCTGTCGCAGTTCCCACTCTCCGCCCCAGGCTCTGACTTCACCTTTGTGGTACTGCAGGATGGAGTCAAGGATTGCATACTTGCGTTCCAGGCTGTCCGGCGGAAGGAGTCGTGCTAACTGGGCCTCTTGGGAAGATATCATCTCCGTCCCCGTGGTGTACATGTCAAGTTGCGTCTTGGGGAACTCCGTCATGAGGCGGTCTTGGGAAAGCGGAGGCTTGTTATCCTTGATGAGTTCTTTCATTCGGAGGTAGGGTTGCTTCAGTGCCTCCATGTCAAATTGTTCTGCCATGCCTCTTGCAGGGCCGGTGTCCACAGTGAAAAGGACGTATTTCAATAGGCTTGAGGGCCTTGCGTCGATCCCTGAACTCTGCGTCCAGTGCCTTGTTGGCGGCTGCCGCTCTCTCCTGTGTGGTTTGGGCCGCCACCAAAGCCTCGTAGGAGGAGGTGAGGCCACTTTCTTCATGTTTTCTTTTGAGGTAGGACCTAAACTGCTGGAGGTCAGCGTGGCGGAGCATCTTGGCACTGACCGGATCCTGGGTTTCCTGTGCACCCTGCTGGATGGCAGTCAGCGTATGCAGCTCATCATCCATCGCCACAGTCTCTTGCTGGTGTTGGATCTCCTTCTTCCTCCGCTTGGCCTCCTGTGCCGCTTCCTTAAGCTCTTCTTCTGGCGTGGCCAGCAAGTCCACCTTGAAACGCATCAGTTCAATGGTCTTGGGGTGGAAGATCACAGCAGTTTGAGTAGAGTCTCGATCATCCATCGTGGGGGGGCGTTCGCCATCAGGATGAAAGATCTTGTCCTGCCCGAAAGCCACCACGTGCTGCTGCAATGTCATGCGCTGGGAGGCAGGAACTTGCTCCGAAAAGCTAACCAGCCCCGTATCGGCGCCCGAAGCTGCCGCAGGGGGAGGTCGGCCAAGATCTCCCACTTCCACAAAGCCTGAGGCCTTAGTAACCTTAGTATCAGTGGGGACCCAAGTCGGTCCCGCCTCAGTGAGCCTAAGTTGCCAGGACTGGCCGGCCACCTCAATCACTGACAAAGGTGTCATTGACAGGTCAACAGGCTGAGAGCCTTGACAAAGCAAACATTTGGATAACTGACCCCACGGTGCATTGCAATCAGAGCAGACTAATTGCGGAGAAGTTCCCGGGTCCTTCTCTTTCAAATTCACCATGGATCCCCCACGCTGCGTGGTGTGCCGGAGTTTCAACATCTGTGTGTGGACAGCCTCGCGCTTCGAAATGTGGTAAACCTCTGCGATCTTGACCACCAAGGATGCCGTCCATGGAGAACTGCGGAAAGCATCCAAAAGAGAATGCAGCTCACCATGCGTAATGTCCCTGAAATACTTGGCAGCCGAGTGAGGCAGGGCCGGAATCAAAGGTGTCCAGCCTTCGATGGTGAAGGTCTCTGTGGTCGGATCCATGTGGAGTGTCAACGTCTCCTTCTCCAAAGCCCGTGATGTCTGGGTCTGAGTCTTCGCCTCTGCATGAACGAACCCCGACGGGGGTGGCCCACTTGACGATTCCACACTTGTCTCCAGCTTGGGGTCCAAACCCAAGTTTGCCATCACTTTCTCCATCTCCTGGAGCTGCGAAGCCAGAGTCTCCCTGGTGATGGCGGGATCGTCTTCAATCTCTGTCGTGACCTCGGCCGGCGCAGCCTCGGTCACCTGGGTGGAAAGAACCATGTAATCATCCCCTGCGTCCAAATCTGTCCCAATCAACGAGAAGGAGCCCACGGTGCCAGTCTCGCTAGCCACTGGACTAGAAGCCGCCATGGACAAACAAAAAGATCGGAGCGTGTTTTCGAAAGTATTGGATCGCAGGGGGAAACAGCTTGAGCCAAAATGGCATAGCCATTTTGGCAACTATATCGTCAACACATTACTTGCTCTCCACAAGTTCCAAGCAAAGAAACAAATAGGTTTTGTCCACAATTTAGGAATAATAACATAGTAATAGTAATGGACATACTCGTAAGTAACTATTGTTATATTTTCTTATATTGCTGTATATGGTTATAATAGGAAGAACCATGCATAATCAGTATTGGCATGAACATCAGTGGATGGTTTCCAATAACCAATAAATATTGCCTATTATTGGTAATATTCATGGTATTATTAATAGTAATGCCTATTGCTATAATGGTAAGATGATTACAACGATTATATAGACAATATTGCAAGGTCATAGTAAGAACTGTAATGGTTAGCAGGAACATCCAATGGCCACCATAGTATATGGTAACTCTATTGGGAATCACTACAGTTCCAGTAACGGTATTTTTTGGTTCGGAACTGGATGGAGCGGGTTATTTAGTAGAAACCATCTTGCTATCAGTAATTAAATATTAGGAACCATAATGCACCAATGGTTGTTTTGATGATTGGTTGCTTTTGGTTAGGTCAATCTACCACATCATGAATGGACAATAGTTCTTGGTTGTGACAATTCTAGCCCCTAGTAATGGTTATTGCGAACCATCCAATTGGCACCATATTATTGGTTAGTATGATTAACGTTATCATTATCATTAAAGTAACTCTATATTTAGGAATGATTTAATAGTGAACACTATTCCTGGATGGTACTACTATAATTAACCACCCAGTAGTTGTGTGGCAAGTCACTTCCGATGCTCGGATCAACATATGGAGTAGGTCTTGCTGGAAAAACCATCAATTTTCCAATGATGGGTGGATGGATGGATGGTTCAAAAGTTGTTTCACCAGCAATAATGGAGATATGTCATGGAGAGATGACAAAAATCTTTCATAATCGAGGAATTAAGCACTAATCATGGATGGGTGATGATGGGTGGTTAACCATTGCTGGGAAATCCCCTGACTAAATGGCGGTTTTAATGGTAAAGTCATCCAACTAAACGGGGATTTCCAGCAAACCATTAAAATCGTTGTTGGTTCTTGTCGTTGGTCACTGTATGTCCATTGTGTTTTGACATATGAACTTCCACATCCCAGCAAAAGAAGCAGTATCCTAAAGTCGACCTTTCGATTTCAGAGTCGTTGACTAGTGCCACTAGCCATCATATCGTGTTGCTGATGCGATGTTTGCACAATTCCTTACCCCAACCATGCATCGTCCTTGACCTTCCTGTGCATTCCCGTACCATTTCAAGGTTAGGCCATGTCTAGCAGCCACGCCTGCACAGAGAGGTTGCCGGCTCGCAGCATGTCGGTTCCATCCACCAGGTAGCCAACTTCAGCAGCGTAGTAAGATCTGGGCAACGGAGAGCCCGGTGCATGTGTGTCAGGCTGCATGGTTTCAGGATGGTTCAAGGCATTTCCTGCAGCATTCAGTGGGGTTCCATCTGGGAGGTAGCCAACAGAGTTGGTAAAATTGGCCCGTGGCAATGGCGATCCAGGAGTGTGTGGATCTGGTCCAATCGTCTCTGGATGGTTGATGCAATTGCCGGCCCTGTTCAATGGTGTGCCATCTGGCAAGTAGCCTTAGTGTCTCATCATGACATCTCGCTGGGATCTTCCCCAAAAACACCAAAATAATCAAAAGGTGGTTGTATGCTCACCGAACAGATGAAACTCAGCAATGGGCAAAGCGGTAAAACCAAAGGCAAGCTTGCAACAGGGTTGAATCCGAGCAAAAATCGGCAGTTGACAGAATTTTTCAAGCTATTGTACTCCCAATCCCTACAAGACATTGTGATACATTGTGCATGTATCCTTGGGTCCTAGGCTGAAAAGAAAATCAGAATCCCAGAAACCCACATCATTCAGGAACTCATAGTCAGCATAGGCATCCTTCTGCATGGAGTAGCTGAATGAGATTCCGTGCAAAGCCTCGGCTGTGCTTGTAAAGCTGGCTGCCACTGGTGTTGGGGCTGCCACAGGTGGAGGAGAAGCAGGGGAAGGCATCGAGGAAATCGGTGCTGGTGCGGCCCCTGCTTGCACAGAGAGGTTGCCGGCTCGCAACATGTCGGTTCCATCCACCAGGTAGCCAACTTCAGCAGCGTAGTAAGATCTGGGCAACGGAGAGCCCGGTGCATGTGTGTCAGGCTGCATGGTTTCAGGATGGTTCAAGGCATTTCCTGCAGCATTCAGTGGGGTTCCATCTGGGAGGTAGCCAACAGAGTTGGTAAAATTGGCCCGTGGCAATGGCGATCCAGGAGTGTGTGGATCTGGTCCAATCGTCTCTGGATGGTTGATGCAATTGCCGGCCCTGTTCAATGGTGTGCCATCTGGCAAGTAGCCTTAGTGTCTCATCATGACATCTTCCCACAAAAAACAATAACACTTAGCAAAGAGTCGGCATGTCAGAATTCCATGGTCACTAAAGCCATTAACCTCCAGAGGCAAGATCAAAGACAAACTGGCAAAGAGGAGGCGGAGAACAAGTTGGCATTTCGAGTATGTTAGAAGTTTCTCCTAGGCTGAAAAGAAAATCAGAATCCCAGAAACCCACATCATTCAGGAACTCATAGTCAGCATAGGCATCCTTCTGCATGGAGTAGCTGAATGAGATTCCGTGCAAAGCCTCGGATCGCGTGGCAATCTTGGAGCGCTTGGCACGTGCCAAGAGTCCAACTGCCGTGGCCACCATTGCAACAGCGGGCCACACGGCAGCTCCTTGGCAAAGATCAAGCATCCGTTAAAAGCAGGCAGAAAATGTCATTTTGGATACAGAATCCATAGATATCCATAGAATCCCAACCAACTTCGGGACAGCAACCCACCAAAACCCACCAAAACCCACTCCGCCTGTGGTGAACTTCGAGGCCTCGCCAGGATGGATGGACGCCGATGGCGACGCGACCGTCGCGGCCGTCGCGGGCGACGGCGACGCCGTCCGCGGTGCAACGAAGCCAAGTCCCAGGAAACCACCGAGACACAGGGCACCCAGGGCGAGGATCACCATCGACTTGACCATGGACCTGAGTTCTGGCAAAACAATAAACACAGGTTTTGTTCATGATGATAATTTATGAACATGGGGCTTTAGCTGTTGTTTTTTTCCTTGGACCAACTGCGACAGTCAAAAACTCTTGACCCTGTTGCCATGGATGTGATAAATGGAGCTTGACCATTTCGGATGTATTTGGGGAGTGCAAATGCTCAACATCTCATTGTTGAGGATTTGTAGCCCAAGACCCCCAAGTCGGACGGGATCAGACAAATCTATGAACCTTGTGGCCATCCCCCCGTATCAAATCATGATCATGGACCATTCTTCAGAACAGTTGAAGGATGCACTGTCCAACCAGGAATCGGTCCAAAAAGGTGACAGCCAAATTCACTAGAAGATGAACCTAAACATGATTCTGGCTCTGACCCAGCCCCAAAAACACTGATTTCTATGGATCTGCAATCTCCTCCATTCCTCAAAGCCGTTCCTCAGACCAGTGACATCGTCTGATGAGCGTCCAAGTTTGGTAGCTGATCGAAGACTCAAGGAAGGTGCGAAAGGTGCTTGAGCCGGGCAATGTACGGATTCCCCCCAAAAAAATCATGAAGATTGGAAAGATTCGGTGCCCAATTCACGAAGATCTTTGGATTAGGAAAGACATTCACACCTTCCGTGGATTACTGAGAAATTACCCTCTGGTAAACGTTGACAAAACTATGGAAAATCACCATTTGATAGCTGGGTATATCCACTATTTCTATGGCCATTTTCCATCGCTATGCTAGTTTACCAAAGGGTACTTGGATAAGATCTGCACCATGGCATCCCATGGCAACTTTCGAAGGAGCCTCTTCTCGAATCGATGGAACTTCCTGGGATCGTCACGGCAAGGGCAACGGGGACAGAAATATGGGAGAAACAAACCTTGGGATGTGTTGGGATATGATTACACATTTTCCATTCAATTTAGGATACATTAGCATATATATATATATATATACATACATACATATATATATATATACATACATATGTGAATAGTACAAAATCACATCCCAAGTTTTGTATAGAACCACATTTATTCCAAAATCGAATGGTGCATTTCCTACAAGTCATCAGTCCATCTGTGCTCTGTTCCGCCAGTGCCGGGAACTGGAACCTAGTCTACAGCCTGCATCACTTGGCACAGCCAACCTTCAAGGGTATAAGCCTTAAGCAAGCGCTTCAAGCTCAGGTATTTACCCTCTGGTAAATTAACATAGCTATGGAAAATCACCATTTTTAGTGGGTAAATCCACTATAAATGGCCATTTTCAATAGCTATGTTAGTTTACCAGAGGGTATTTATGGTTATGTTCATCACTCAGCAAAACTTTCGTGGATAGCCCTGTTGGCAGGTGTGATTCCGTTGCTCCAAGGTTCTTGATGTAGTGCAGGTAGTTGCGTCGGATGATGATCGTGCGCTTCATCTTGGTGGAGATGCACATGCCCTTCAAAATGGCACCGCGGATGCTCACATTCCTGGGCGCCCACAGGGGCTGGGATGTGAAGGTGTAGAAGGTGTAGGTGAAGTCTGGCTTTGGTGAATGGGGCGATGTTGACACGTTTACATCATAAAAAACAAATGTTACCCTCTGGTAAACTAACATGTTACCCTCTGGTAAACTAACATAGCTATGGAAAATCACCATTTTTAATGGGAAAATCCACTATTTCTATGGTCATTTTCAATAGCATATTAAATTACCAGAGGGTAACCCAGTCACTTCATATTTCTACATCACAGCACCGAGGTGCCCGGTGAAGGGGCACTTCTTGTCCACGTAGTGTCCCTCCTGCAAAAACGATCCACGGTGCACGGGAAACCGCCAAAGATCATCGGAGAAATCCCACTTCAATCCATTTCAATCCATTTCAATGTTTCAATGTGAATTGGTAGTTTGTTCAATGAAAACAATCAGTTTTGTTGTTTTTCAGTGTTCTATGTTTGTTTTTTCCAAAATGGAAGGGAACCTAAAAGAAAACAACCTCAATTTTCCCATGTGTGCCTCCTATTCTGCAGTTTATTGTCTAAATGTTTCCCATCATGTGATAAACCCAATGCGATAAACCATGATAATCTGGGGATGATTTCTACCCATTTATAGTACCATTGGGATCTTTTTGTTGGTTTTCATATATGCTCATATTCGTAGAAACCAATATATGCTTGGAGTCAATCCAAGTTTTGAATGATTAAGTAACATATGAATCCACATTTGATTGGGAATTCCCATGTTTTTCTGTGGTTTCTTACCGATGATTGGTCAAAAATCCCAGGTTTTTCCTCCGCGGTTTCTGCCGAAAAAAGGCCGGATGGCTGCGGATGGCCGTCCTTGGCCTCCTTGGGCACCTGGAAGCCCAAACCGATGTTGCGCCAGTAGCGAGCCGCCTGTCAATTGCTTGGAAAAATGGAACATTTATGGAAAATTTATGGAAAAAAATCGCACTTTGTAAATCCAAACATCAGCAGTCAATTTTGAGCCATTGCATCATCGGATTTCCTCGCATTTTACGGCTCCTTTGTCCCTACGCGTCCAATCGATACATGAACCAAATTCCGCGGTGAAACGACGTTGGCCACTGCAATTGATGCACTACGCTGTTCTCTAAAGAAAGCTGAGAGTGGAAAGCACATGGTTAGCATATGGTTAGCATGTGTTCCCCATAGTGGAGTGCAGCAACTGCAGGCTCACAGAGATAATAAGACAAATCATAGCTGTCAATCATCACTGGTTGGTAGTTTGAACCTGAAAAAACATGCTGGTCCTTGGGATCATCAATCAAAACCACCAACCAGAGGATGTGCCAAACCACTTCGGTTCTCCCCTTCTCCGTGTCACTTGCCACACAGCAAGCAGTCCGCCACGCTCTCGTCCCAACCCTTCTCTGGTCGTTCGCGGTCGGCTTCCTCTGTGACGCTGACTCCGGCCTTGCGCGCGCGGCCCGGGCTACCCGTCTTTGCTCGTTCACCTGGGGCTGAGGACTTGAGAAGCTGGGGAAATCCCAAGGGAACTGGGATTCCAGGATGCCAGATGATACCAGGAGCCTGGTTCTCAATTCATCCTGAATTCCGAATTTTCACAGAATTTCCATGCTCCGATGTTGGTCTGCTGTGCATTTGGGTATAGGTCAAGTCATTAACCCCCTGAAAACTCAATGATTCACGCTAAACAATGACTTGTCAATTAACAGATGAGACTTTGGCCAGTTGAAGCCGTTGATTTCAAGTTTCAAGTGGCCAAAGGGTTTCCGTGGCGTCCAAACTCTGGTTGGTCCAGGATCCATTCCCTTCAGCTGCTCCACAGATTCACTTTGACTCCGGGCCATTTGTTTCAGAGCCTCGAACTCGGAACGCAGTTGCGCTTGCCCTGCAGATCCAGATCCAAACAGATCCACTTCAAGGCTGGGTTCTTTCACAATCCCAAAATTTATGTTTATTAAACCGAATATGACCATAGTATACCATAGCAATTGAAGTCGGATGAATCATGATGAATCAGGATTAGAGCGTTAAGTATCTGTAGGCATAGGTTTATGCCACCCAAAACACCCAAAACATGCCCACCTTGGGACAACTTCTCCACATCAGCAGCCATGTCCTGCAACTTTCCTCTTCCTGCTCTCTGTGAAGCCAGGGATCGCCTCTCTTGGAGGATTGGAGATGGCGGAGATTGTGGAGATTGCGGAGATCTCGGCTCCGCGGTGAAGTGAAACTCCTTGGTGAAGGGAAAGGGCATCGGTGGCATCCCCGGCATCATCTTGGGAGCGGTGAAGGGCGCCGACGTCACCGGTACCGCCGGTGGCACCGAGACGGAGCCCACGGAGCCCACGGATGCGCCTGGTACGGCGTAGGTCACCGGTGGCAGCGTCACAGCTGGTAGGACCTGCGGTGTCGGCACCAGACGCAACGAGAAGTGGCTGGGCACCGGACCACTGGAGACTGTTAACGGTTGGCTGGTCATGCTGGGAACCGGTGCAGGTTCATAGACTCCCATGGCCTCTGAGATGGGGGGAGTCCCGACATCCGGCAGATAGGAAGTTGGAGGGGTTCCAACATTCCCTCCAGCCACGCTTGGACCGGAGGGTGTGACGATGCGCGTCACCGGTTCCACAAGCATCTGAGCCATCTGCAGCGATACAATAGCGAACCCGACATGGCATTGTATGAGCTCTGTGACCCAGCTAAGCTAAATCTCACACAGATGAAATGAAGTAGATGAACCTATGACATATGACTCACAGATAGCACACAGCATGAACTCACAACGGTTTCCCGGCGCCGTCCGCCGCAGGCTGCCTTCTTAGACTTCTTGGTGAGAAGACGCTTTGAGCCGAGGAACACAGCGTCCTGGCCCAGCCATGAGGGGATTCACAGCCATCACAGCTACTTGCGATGCCATGGTCGCCACCTGCTTCTGGAATGCCTTCTCGTTCTGATCCATGGCGACCTGGGACAATGCAATTTAAGCATCAAACATGAAACAATGAGGGTAGTATGAACCAGCATTTCCCAATATATGGCTGAACCATAGCCACTTACCCCGTTGAACCTGGTGATTGCCGGATCTTTGCAATGGATTTTCCTGGATCCATTAATCCACTCATGATGTCCATGTAGACATTTATTATCGTTCCTTGATACATTTGAACTTATTCTGGTATAGATTGAAACATATTGAAACCTACTTCTATCTGGGACCAAACACCAATCCAAATCCCGTCCAAACAAAGGTTCAATGGGAAGCCCTTGAAGGTCTTACGGGATCAACTGCCAGCCCCATGTGGGATCAAACCATTCAGAAACTGCTGTTTGGATCTTGCTGAAACTCCAATCCCGCTTCACATCACAGAAGTTCTTTGCACTTTTTCAAACGGACAATGTGTCAATTTGTGTAAGCCCTTGCTGATGTGAGGCTGTGCAACAGCTGGTATGATCGGAAAGATAAGAACAAATCAAACTATTTTCAATTCATGGATCTGGATAGATCTGGTTTTTTTAGCCTCAATTTTTGCCATGAGTTCTTCAACGCAGGCCAAGTGGCAAGATACGCTGGTGAGCTTTGCGCAGACGAATCAGGCACTTTCCGCTTGGAGCCCACGTACAGCGGTTCACCAAATCTGCCGTTCCCCAACCTGGTTGATGTTGATAGGGATTCCGAAGATTCCGGTAGTTTGAATAACACCAATTAAAGGGTTAAAGGTGCGTTCAGCACCTCTTTTCACCGTCAAACAGGATTCTGGGCCAGTGACCTCCAGAATGTCGCTGAGAAGTAGCACCAAATGAGACCCAGATCGAACAAAAGACCAATGCAAAAGATGAACGCTACATCTGACAATTTTCCGTCATTTTCGCATTTTTTTTCTCAACGTGACCAACTTCAGTCTAAAAGAAGGTTAAGAGTGCCCCCCAGAGTTTTTGGGCCTCATTGTTTCCTTTCAGTGATATGCCAGTTATGCTTCCATCCTATTTGAATCGCGTTCCAATGGCGACACATCTGAACTGCACCTGGATGCCATGGTCCAATCTTTTTCCAGGCTTCAAGCTGCGTTGAAATCATGCCCCTTTCCCCCGATTGACGGAGACAAACAAACGGTGCGATCTGATTCCTTCACAAGTTCAACGGCCGAAATGGTGGCAACTGGCCGAGGCATTGCCATATCACGCTGATATTGATGTTGTGTAACTTAGCGTCGGCACAATCAATAGCAACTATTAAATATTCATGTATATTGGTCATCGTCCCACAGAATGACCTCAGTGATCAACCACAAGAAATGGAGAGCCTGTGTTCAAATGTATAACAGTATAGGTGTTGCGTTGATCCGTCGTTTATCCGAATACATGCAATTAGTTATCAAAGCTGGCTCATGCGTCTGTGTATATGTACATGGCATGATGCATGTATGTTTTGTAACGCACACACACACACATAGTTACTTTTGAAATTACATGGATGTACAACCTGCTTGCTGCGCAACTACAAGTTGGTCATCATTTCATGAACATCAGTTGATGCCAGCAACGAGACATGGCAGGAAAATCCCCAACAGCCAACATTCGACGGTCTTAAAAACCTGGGCGATTGGCTGCATGTGGGCTGTAGCCTTTGAGCAAGGGAAAAACCTTCTTGGAAGGGAAAAAAACCCTTGCCCCAAAAAAGGCAATTTTTCCACGTTGAAATTTGCATTGAATTCATGCCACTTTGGCCCGACCCGCTTGAGGCAAACAAACAAACCATGCGCTCTTCTGAGGGCTGCAGTCACCACTGCAACTGTATCGATGTTGTGTGACTTTGTGTACGCACTACATGGGTAAATATTCATCTACATTCGTCAACGACCCACAGAATCAGCTACGCAGTGATCAACCATAAGAAATGGTTTCCAAACTTTTGAGGTGTTGCCTGATCAGTCCTTCATATACACGTTACTTATCACTGGCTCACCGTTTGGAGCGTCTCGTGCGGAGCAAGAGCTCCCGATATGCCTTTGTGCCTCTAGGTATATGCACATGAGCGTGTATGTATGTCTTGTAGGCGAAAGAAATTTGGAAGTCAAACTTTCGACAAAATTGACAAGCAGGGGTGGGAAGAGTCAGAGCAGAGAAGAGAAGAGAAGGGAAGAGAAAAGATGAGATGAGAAGACAAGAGAAGAGAAGACAAGAGAAGAGAAGAGAAAGATTAGAAGAGAGAAGATCAGAGAAGAGAAAGATCAGAAGAGAGAAGATAAGAGAAGAGAAAGATCAGAAGAAAGAAGATGCAGATGCGCGAAAAGGTAGGAAAGTCGCGATTCACCGTGGTTTTCCAATGATTTGTGGCTCCGGAGGGTCGAAAAATAGGCTCGCTAAAGCAGTGGATGTGGAGCCATTTTGACTTCGAAATGTGCTTCGCGCTGCAGCGTGTGCACTTTTGCGACATCTCAACTTCCAAAAGTGCCCTGGCATTGCGGTGTTTTAACATTTTGACTTGGAAATATGTTTCGCACCACAACAGCGTGCATTTTTTCAACATCTCAGCTTCCAAAAGTGTTCCGGCGTTGCGGGTGGGAGATGAGATATGAAAATTTGCACGCCGTTTGGGCACGAAGCACATTTCCAAGCCAAAAGGTTAAAAACACCGCACCGCCGGAGTGAAGCACATGTCCAAGCCAAAATGTTAAAAAGCACTGTAGGTTGGGACCTCTTTTGGACATTGATACTTGGAAAAAGTGCACGCCTTTGTGGCTCGAAGCAGATTTGAAAGTGAAACATGTAAAAAACTGATGGTCTCAGGCCACTTTTGGAAATTGAGATGTTGAAAAAGTGCACAGCGTTGTGGCTCGAAGCACATGTTCAAGTCAAACGTGTTAAAACCTGACGGTCTCGGGCCATTTTTGGACGTTTAGATGTTGTTTTGCTTGGTAGGCGCAAGGGATTCTGCACCTTGCCGGAAGTGATGAAAACGTGAAGGTTTGATAGCAGATTCAAGAATGCTTGCGGGCGTGGGACATTTGAAGAAGATCTGCCAAGATGCATGTCACACTTGAATCAAACATGTTAAGAGGTCCGGGCGCTGATTTCCTGAGAGGGGTTGCAATTATGCGCAGCAGATTTTCAAGTTTGCTACGATGATTTTGCGTGACAGGTGCAGCGCTTCGTATGACCTGGGCTCCCTTTTGCGTGGCAGGCGCGCTACAGATGGAATGGAAAAATCGCAAAACACAATGGCACGAAGCCGTCAGCTCTGCACTCAACTTTCCATTTTTGAACGAAGTCTCGCAGAATTGCTTCGTTTCTGATGTTGCCAGCTTCGAAAGTTGAAGAGGTCTTGCAGACTTGCTTCGTTTTTTAACATTGTCAAGTTCAAAATTTGAGGATGTCTCGCAAAATTGCTTCGTTTTAAACGTTGTCAAGTTCAAAAAAAGGGAAAAACTCGCAGACTTGCTGCGTTTTCAAGCTTGCAGATAGACAGGTAGACAGATAGACAGACAGATACAGACAGATAGATAGATAAATAGATAGATAGACAGATAGGTAGATGGGTCGGTAGATAGATAGATGGATGGGCAGGTAGGTAGATAGATGGATGGATAGATAGGTATAGATAGATAGATAGGTAGATAAAAAAAGACAGCTACATCTACCACTGCCACTACCGCTACACTGCGCTGCTGCGTCTGCAGCTACGGATGCATTACGCCAGTTTACAGTACACTAACTACACTACACCAATTACACTCTTACACTACACCAGCTACACTACACTACACAAATCACACTACACTACGCACATGAGACTACAGCTACAATTACAAGTGCAGCTGCTACTACAACTAGAGCTACAGCTACATCAAAGCCGTCAGCTCTGCACTCAACTTTCCATTCTTGAGCGAAGTCTCGCAGAATTGCTTCGTTTCTGATGTTGCCAGCTTCGAAAGTTGAAGAGGTCTTGCAGACTTGCTTCGTTTTTCCCCACATCACTGTGTGGGGTTCTTGTTTTTCGCTTGGTTCCCGCCGCTCCGCCTCCTCCGCCTCCGCCTCCTCCGCCGCCTCCTCCGCCTCCGCCTCCTCCGCCTCCTCCCGCCTCCCCTCCTCCTCCGCCGCCTCGCACTCCCTCACTCTCACTCTCACTCTCACTCTCACTCTCACTCTCACTCTCACCCTCACACTCACTCTCACTCTCACTCTCACTCTCACTCTCACTCTCACTCTCACTTTCACTCTCAACTCTCACTCTCACTCTCACTCTCACTCTCACTCTCACTCTCACTCTCACTCTCACTCTCACTCTCACTCTCACTCTCACTCTCACTCTCACTCTCACTCTCACTCACTCTCCCTCTCCCTCTCCCTCTCACTCTCACTCTCACTCTCACCCTCACTCTCACTCCCACTCCCACTCCCACTCCACTCCACTCCACTCCACTGCACTCCACTCCACTCCACTCCACTCCACTCCACTCCACTCCACTCCACTCCACTCCACTCCACTCACCCACTCACTCACTCACTCACTCACTCACTCACTCACTCACGCACGCACGCACGCACGCACGCACGCACGCACGCAACTCACTCACAGCTCCACTTCTCACACCTCCACTTCTCACACCTCACTTATCACAGCACAACTCATCACAGCTTCACTTCTCACACCTCACTTATCACATCTTTCGCTCACCACTTTGTCACACACCATCTTTTACACACAACTTTGTCACACCCTTTCTTTCACACATAACTTTCACACACTATCTTTCACACACAACTTTGTCACACACGACCTTTCACACATCATCTTTGTCACACCACCTTGTCACATACCATCTTTCACACATCATCTTTCACACCACTTTGTCGCACACCATCTTTCACACCATCTTTCACACACCATCTTTTACACACCATCTTTCTCACACACCACTTTGTCACACACCATCTTTCATACACCGTCACAGACCATCTTTCGTACACAATCTTTCACACACCACTCTGTCACACACCATCTTTCCTCCACCTCCCCCTTTGTCTTTCCTTCCTTCCCCATCCCCGCTACAACATTTCTCGCTCATTATTGGAAGAAGTTGACTTGTGGGGTTATACGGTCCATTTATTTAACATTGTCAAGTTCAAAATTTGAGGATGTCTCGCAAAATTGCTTCGTTTTAAACGTTGTCAAGTTCAAAAAAAGGGAAAACTCGCAGACTTGCTGCGTTTTCAAGCTTGCAGATAGACAGGTAGACAGATAGACAGACAGATAGACAGACAGATAGATAGATAAATAGATAGATAGACAGATAGGTAGATGGGTCGGTAGATAGATAGATGGATGGGCAGGTAGGTAGATAGATGGATGGATAGATAGGTATAGATAGATAGATAGGTAGATAAAAAAAGACAGCTACATCTACCACTGCCACTACCGCTACACTGCGCTGCTGCGTCTACAGCTACAAATGCATTACGCCAGTTTACAGTACACTAACTACACTACACCAATTACACTCTTACACTACACCAGTTGCACTACACTACACAAATCACACTACACTACGTAAATGGGACTACAGCTACGATTACAACTGCAACTGCTACTACAACTAGAACTACAGCTACAACTACACTACATTACACCACACTATGCTACACTAGACTAGTTACACCACAGTACACCACACCACACCTACAACTGCAACAGCACCATCTAGTACAACTACAACTACAACAACAACAATGCCAACAACAACAACAACAAGAACAACAACAACAACAACAACAACTACTACTACTACTACTCCTACTAGTACTACTACTACCTACTGCTGGTGCTGCTACTACCACCGCCACTACTACTACTACTACTACAACTACTACTACTCCTCCTGCTGCTGCTGCTGCGGCTACTACTGCTGCTGCTACTGCTGCTACTACTACCGCTACTACTACTAGTACTGCTAGTAGTAGTACTACTACTGCTGCTGCGACTACTACTACTACTACTACTCTTACTAGTACTCCTGCTACTACTCCTGCTACTACTCTTGCTACTACTAGTACTAATACTAGTACTAGTACAGTACTCCTGCTACTACTCCTGCTACTACTCTTGCTACTACTAGTACTAATACTAGTACTAGTACTACTGCTACTACTAACTACTACTACTAGTAGTAGTAGTACTACTACTACTACTACTACTACTAATACTTGACGACGACGACGACGAGGACGAGGACGAGGACGAGGACGAGGACGAGGGCGAGGACGAGGACGAGGACGAGGACGAGGACGAGGACGAGGACGAGAACGAGGACGAGGACGAGGAGGAGGAGGAGGAGGACGACGACGACGACGATGACGACGACGACGACGACGACGACGACTACTACTACTACTCTACATTAATTACACTACAACTGCACAGCATTACGCTACACTACACTAATTACACTACACGACTACACTATACCTACGCCTACAACTGCAACTACAACTGCAACCACACTACATTACACAACATTACGCTGCATTTTCTACACGACACTGCACTACAACTTCAACTACACTGCACTAATTATACTACACTACACTACTACAGCTACAGCGACACTACTTCACACTGCACTACACTAGACTACACTAATTGCACCACACCACAGCTGCTACTGCAGCTGCAACTACACTGCACTACATTACAACTACAACACCACTACACTGCAACTACAACTACAACTGCGCTACGCCACACTACATCCATTGCAATCACTCCAAAAAGCACAACTCCAACCACCTTTCGGTCCAGGAGTGGGTTCGCTCTGCCATCCATGCGCCGCAACAACTCACCTCCCCTGTACTATAGTGTCCTATCCTTGAAACTTCCGCCACCGGCTTGTGCAGTACTACTGGTGTGTATATATCTATATATAAATACGTTTATCTAAATAGGTATTTATGTAATTCCACTCATATGTAAATCTGTTTGCTATGCACCCAAAAGCTGTCTATCAAGTACAGTCAGTACATGCACACGCACACACACACACAGGATCAGTTGAACATTTGTTGCAGGGCGGCCAAAACAATGCGCAGGTATCAATTCAATTCAGCTTAACACTGCAGCTTACCACAGTTAACTGCATTTCAGCTTTACGCTGGGTAGCCGCGTGTCGCTTTCATTGAATTTGCATTTCGGCTCAATGGTGGTATCACCTGGTCTGTCTCCAGGCTTTTGTCATTGACTCACAGCCATGTTTCAAAACCCTAGGCCTCTGGGCAATGGCATGTTTGTGTCTTAGAAGGCCTGGTCAACTTCCAACATCTTCCAACTATCGGGGCCTCAAAACCAAAGAATTCCCCAGTGCACATACAGTTTGGTCGTGTTGAATCTAGCATGCATTAAGGTGCATGAACCAACTCTTCAATTTGGGCACTCAACCCTTTGGTATTCAGCTCGCTGCCGTTCATGTTCTTACAGTGTGTGCTTCAAACATCCTTCACTGAACACCGTTGATGTGGGCACTAGCCAAATTCTCAACTTGCACAACTCAATTTGAATTTTCGCCCGTGGTGCTGGTTCCTTTTACGTCTCGCGGCACAGAGCCTTGTGAACTACACGCCCAAATTTTGCACATCTCAAGTCGACATTGTACATTGTACGGGATGTGATATGGTCTCTTGGGCTGGTTGTCTCTTGGACTGCGACAAATTGTTGACCAAATACCAACTATGTATAGTTTCATTTTCAGTGGTCAAGATCCATTCTAGGGGCATTCAGCCGCCTCTTAGTTCCTTTGACCACTGGTTTCAATGCTGCCTTGCCACCCCCAACGACGCCTGCGCAGTTGTTTGTGAGGCCTAGGCGAGGAACCCTGCGGATCTGAAACCGCGCAAGCGTTTCAGAACGTTACTTGACACATGCAGAATTCACTACAATTTTCATGGAGAATGCTTATGTCTCATGTCTGGGTAAACCAAAATTGGGTCGGAAAATGTGGATTAAAAATTATCATTGTTTGCTCAAAACGCTGTAAATACCACGTTTTCAACGGTGGAAATTTGGTGCTTTCAACATCTTCTCTGGCCAAACATTTTTTAAACTACTGCTGGTCGGTTTAGATTTTGCCAAGCTTATCTAGTCAACAGGTCCTGGGCTGCGGTTTAATAACGCCGTTGCCAACATCGCAACCACAACATCACTTCTTTGCTCTGTCCTGACTTAGTCAGGAGATTGGTTGGCAAAAACTTCTTGGCAAGGTTTCAACAACAATCTATTTTTCCAGTGCGCACCTCCAGCACACCCAAGCCTCCACGGTTCACTTTGCGCACCCAGACTTACGGTAAACAAGTTAAGAGCGTAGCATCAAGAGCATGTGGGAAGTTGCTGGAACAAGTCAAGAGCGTAGCAGCAAGAGCGTGTGAGAAGTTACTTCAAGCGTGTTACGAGTTAACTTCAAACAAGCTAAACGCGTCACAGAAAGAGCTGTGGAAGCAAGAACATTATTGCCCCCCCTCCCACCTCGCCCCACCCACCCCAGACTTGCAAACGCAGAAAAATGCAAAAACGCTCGTGCGGAATTAGAGCCGTAGGCATGCACTTGACATCCATGGTGGCATTACGTATAGCTGATGTCGCTTGTATGGCTTACCTCCATTTGAATGACGAGGCGTTCGCAAAAACGAATAGATCCTCAAATCCCTCAGACCTGATGCAGCTATGGCGCAACTGTGGGATACCAATGGAACCACAAATGGCTTGTCGTTGAGGCCGTAAACCACCCCATCTTGGAAGCCAAAACATGAACCATGATGACCCCATTCATGAAAATCACACCAACCCAGCTGAAGTCTCAGATCCGTGCTGGCCACTTGCTCTCATCTCAAATTAGGCTCCTCTTGTGCGCGTGAGAAGATCTTCTAATCCCGTCAGCCAAAGAAAGTGCCAGAAACATTGTTATCAGCTATCATCTTTATATCACTTTATCTCAGTTTATCTCTTCTTGTATTTCTATTTCGGGTCCAATTTACGGAGAGGGTTGTCATTTTTATCTGCGAAGTGACCAAGTGGATTCCACGTTGAGATCTCACGTTTGGTCGTTGAAAATGGTTTCTTTGAAGATTTCCGGTAAGGTGTTTGATGGTGCTAGATATGCCAACGACACGCCAACCACCAAGAATTGAATCCAATCCACAAGCTGCATAAGCTCTTCTCTTCTCCAACCATTGTTTGCAAGATATTAGAGCAAAGTGCTCGTTCTTGGCGTGTAATTATGTATTTGAGGACCATGCGTAATTATGTATTTTGAGGACCATGCGACATGAGATGCCTACTGTACCATTGAATTTTCGAATTTGCTTGGGAAACCAAGGTTACACTACGCGCAAGAAAGCGAAGAATCAATTTGATTTAACGTGATGCGAGGGCTCGAGAAAATTCCACAGCTTCAAATGCCGTGCAAGACCTTCGTTTTCTCGAAGAATCACCAACTGTCCGTTGGAATGAAGAGTTTGACTCATGAACTAATAACCATTAGTAATTATTATGATTAAACCATGCGATTAGAGTATGATTAGATGAGATATGATGAGATTAATAACATTTCATAACCATCATCTTATCTTGGGATTCTTGGGACCTGGCCTCCGATGCCTCCGGACATAGCCGTCTTCGACGTTGCGACATCAGAGCCTGTCAGGGTCTGCCATAAATTCCGCAAAACACACCTGGAATGCTGAAAAAAACATGAAAACGTTTCTGAATAATTGATAATCATTGAATTTGCTGTGCTTTTGATGTTTCTTGGCTCAAATGAGAATGGGTAGCTTTACCTGCTCCAAATTTAAAAGCCATTCATGCAACGTTGCTGGCTTTTCTCTTCAAAAACATATAGCTTAGAGTCCTGGACAAAAACCTAAGGTTATTCACACCGCGCCAAGAAATCTCCAAGTTTTTGGAAACGCCCCGAAACACTCAGAATGAGGATATCAATGATATCAACAGATTCAGCTTCCCGGATTTCCGGCTACATGGCACTGCACCTAGCATGGCGGGCAAGACCTAGGCTGTCCAGGCTGTCCAGCAGTGAATCTTCAGGGGTGGCGGGAGAGGCATCAAAATCTTCAAAATCTGAAAAATTGCAATGTGGAGCAGGTTGGGGGGACGGTTGAACAATCCTGACACATGTTCCTTAGTTTTTATGGTTGCAGGCTGGAACTGCGAGAAACCAACCTCCAGTCAACTTTCTATGCTTTGGTGCCATCGCCGAGCGGCAGCGTCTGGTTGTAAACGTTCGGCTTCACGGCTTCACTCCACAAAATGTCCTGAGGCTGCGCGGGCAAAGGTATCCCAAGCAACCGGCTCACCAAGACCTGTGAAGTTCACTCCGATTGTTGTGGTTCTTGTTTGCCAAAGACCCCACTCTTTATAAGAGAACAGGGCCAAGACAGGATTTCATCACCTCATAAGGCACCTTGAAAACAATGCCAGAGACCCCACAAGGAAGCTTTTTCTAAGCGATTTGGAGGGTCGGATGGTTACTTCATGTTACTTCCAACTTGGAGGACTCGGACACAAAACCTTGGAGGAGCAAACAGATACGTTGCTTAGCGGTGTTGGAAGGAAGTATCACATCCGCAATGTTTCTGAAGTGCCACGTATAAAATACATCACATCTTAGGCCTGAAAGAAACGTCACATTGTTTGGCAGGCACTTGTCTTCACCGCACGCACCCATCACGAACAACAAAATCATACAAAACCTCGACCATGGCCCTCAGTCAGCACTCCCTTCGCCTAACTGGCTACCTATTTTCTGAACCGCTTAATTACACACATTCGCTGCCTGTGAATTCTATATTAGGGTCAATGACTTTTTGGCCATGCCCATTTTCCGACACAAATGGATACAGTACTTACTTGGGGCGTCATCTCCTTCCGAGTGTAGGCCAAAAAGGATATTCAGTCCCAGGTGTTGGCAGAGACAGTCCTGAAGCTCTTCATTGGCCGAACTTCCCCAAGTACGAAAGACGACGTACTCAAAAATGGCAAAATAAATGGTCATATGGCCCCATCCTGTTCTTGGAACCACGGGTCGCCACTGCCCAATGACAATGCTGAGTGGTGAAGGATAAACCTCCACCACCAACACCTTGCCCAAAAGCCAGATTGGCAAATCAAGCAGCAGCATTCTAGGATTCCTCAATGCTTGATAACAAGGTGACACAAGTCGGGTTTAAAGTTGCTCAATTACTAAACTAACTTTCCAGGGATTGCCATATGCCTCTCGATTTGCCTCTGACGCAAGCCTGCTAAAATGATCTGCGATCAAACGCATATTTGCCCCCCTGTATTTCATGCAATACAGCTTTGCAGCGGGCCAAAACCCTTGAACGCAATGGTCCCCTGTCTCTAGACTGGCTTTTCTGACCAGAGGTAGTTTGCGAAGCATTGCCCAGGATATACTTGAGTAAGTCATAGTAAGTCGGTATTTTGACGCGCAACAATGAACTACCCACAACTCGATTTTTGCGCTCTACTGAGCAAAGAACTCCAACATAAGAAACTCACAAAAATGGCCGCATCTTGGTTGGCAAGTACTAAGTTACAAACCTGGACAACAATTCATGTCTAATTACTAATTAAAATTGGCTGTTGAGTTGAAAATTGATTCCAAAATTTTCAAACACCAGTATTTTGCTTCGCCTATCAGACACAAGGAACCATGATCATGGTAAATCCATCACCATTGGATGGAAACTGGATTCCATTCCACCAGCCTGTGGTTGTATTCCAGCCAATTTGGTGGTGGCTGTTGGCATGAAACCGCATTGTGTTTGCCCTTCCAAAAACACCCTCACCGCAACCCTTCACATTGAGCGCTGGATACTTTCAGATTTTGGGGGTTGGGACCGTTCCTCGGACAACTGTCATGAATCAATGGAGAAAAAACGTGTCTTTTGGTATGCAGAAGATCTATTGCGGCAGAGTTGAGTTCGAAGGTAAAACACGGAAATTGTGCCGCGCATGCCTGGCCTCACGGCCCAAGCTGCCCTGGCAAAAGTACGCAGCAATTACTTTGCGCCTCACTTTTTTCTTCCCTTCTCCTGGTCTGCTTTGCAAATCCTTCGGTTATCTCCTGGCACGGCCACACTTCAGCCGCGCAATTTTGCATTTTCGTTTGTGGACAGCAGCGCGTTGGCAAATGTTAGAACGTTAAGTGACAAAGCAAAGTGGTTGGAGGGGCTTGCCGCAAATCCAAATTGACAAGACGACCAGTTGCATACTACTGAAATACCATCCATTCATCTACGCATATTTAGAACCAACAATTGCCAAAATACACCAGATAGTGCCCGGCCCATGCCGAGGCGGGAGATTCCGAAAAATGAAACGGCTATAAGAAATCAATGGCCTATAGGAAAGTCCTTGCGATGCAGATGCAATGAATTGCTGAAGTTGTGAGGCGCATCAGCGAATGAGCAGATTTTGGTTGAGATGCCAGCGGCATGACATGAAAGAATCCACGCACAACTGACCGAATGAACCAATGAACCAATGAGCCACTGAATGATTCAGTGAACTAATGAGTCAATGAGCTGGTGCATCAGTGAAGCCATGCATCAGTCAATGTATCGAGGATTCAGCGAATTAATGACGGAGTGACTTTGTCGCTGAATCACTGAAACAATGAACCAATGAGTCAATGAGTCATCCGAGCATAGCGTGCTTTGTACGTTTTGACTTGGAAATGTGCCTCGCGCCACATCAGCGTGTATTTTTTCAAAGGCTCAACTTCCGAAAATGCTCCAGCCCCATCATGTTTTTACACTTTTGACCTCCAACTATGCTTCGCGCCGCAACAGCGTGAATTTTTCAACATCTCAATTCCAAAAGCGCTCCGGACATGAGGTGCTTTGTGCATTTGGACTTCGACATCTGCTTGACACCACAACGTGCACTTTTTCAACATCTCAACTTCCAAAAGCGCTTCGAAAATGAGGTGCTTTGTGCATTTTGACTTTGATATGTGCTTCGCGTGACAACGGCGTGCAATTGTTCATCTCTCATCTGGCCAGATGGCTCCGCACCTGCTGCTTTAGCAAGCCTACTTTTTCGACCCTCCGGAGCCCCAAAACATTGAACAAATACAGCGCTTCGCAACTTTTCTACCTTTTCGCGCCTGACCCTTTCTCTTCTCTGATCTTCTTTCATGTTCTCTTCTCTTCTCTGACTCTTCCCGCCTCTGCTTTTTCATCTGTTCATAGTGTCGGAAGTTTGACGTCTAAACTTCCTCGATAAGTACGCATATGGCCAAATGCATCTCATATGCTTTTCACACAATCTGGAAAACCCCTAGATCCACACTGAATGGTAGTAGGCCTTTTCGTCCGCAAGCACTCGCAGAGCGGTCGTGGCAATGTGATCGTCATCTTCAGCTGCCTGGCTTAAAAACAGGTAAATGTCACCATATTAGGGGAAAGATGGGGATTTAACATTTGACCACCAAACATGGTGAAACAAGTGTAATTTCAACGAGCTGAACCACCAAACATAGGGATTAACCAGTGCTTATGGGAAGACTATGGAATCTTTTGATGGGGGAATAGAGACAGGGGTATTCACCACCAAACATGGTGATATATGACAGGTTACGAATGGCTTAGAGCAATCTCACTGAGGAGTTTGATTATGTAGATCCTATGTTCTTGGGGCGTCGTCTGATGAATGGCAACTTTCTCATATGTGTTTGCTTGCGTTTTTGGTCCTGAGCAATTTCCAAGTGATCTTGATGTCGCTTGGTCGCATTCCTGATTTTCATGCAAGCGTCTATCCCAAGTATGATATCTGCTGGTATGCTATGTTTTCTGTTTGGGCCTAGCTTGCTCTAGGGGCCACTTTTTTTTGGACCTGCAGCCGAAAAATGCTTGCTTCGATAAATGCTGGCTGTTCTGATGCTTTATTTTCAAAACAGGGCACCACCAGCGTGCACAAATTTGCAATATTTTCCAATAGTTTTCTTCAAATTATCTAGAAAAACAATTATTTATCTGCTGCATGTCTGTTGGCCTATGCCAATCTGCTGCAAAGCGAAAAGGAAAAGGCAGAAAAAAGGTAATAAAGAACAAAAAACAAAAACGAACAAAAAACCAAAAAGCAAAAAAACAAAAACAAAAAACCAGGAAAAACAAAAAAACAAAAAATACAAAAAACACGAAAAACTCATGAAAATAATAAAGATTGGGTTCCTTGGGGTTAGTTTTTTTTTGTTTTTTGGTTTTTAGTTTTTTTTTTTGGTTTCTTGTTTTTTTTTTGGTTTTTGTTTTTTTTGGTTTCTTGGTTTTCTAATTCGTTGTTGGTTTTTTGAAGGGTTGGCAAAACACCACAAAAGCGAAGGACCTAGACCTCACTCTTTGCAAGTTCTCCCACTTTAGGGGTTGCAAACTTGCTTTTGGTTGATTTTATTGGTTGCTTTGTGCCTGTGGTTCCATTAGAAAACCATGTAAAACACAGTGGCAAAATGCTGGTATCACTGGAGGAAGCTTGGGGGGCTTGGGACACAGACTAGGCAATTTTGTCTGTTTATATATGTTTTCGAAACTGTGTTGAACAAATGCAAAAACATAGGCAGCGAACGAATGAGTAGACTTGAATATCATATTGACACTGTTGGCTCAACCCTTGAGTTAATACATATTCAAACACTTTGAAGGATTCCCTTGAAAAGGAGTGATGCATCTCTTTGAGGTGAGTGTTACCTTCAACAAGTGCATTTTTTCAAAATGGTAGAGCATCCCATTGAAGTAGGTCATGTCTTAGTCTACTTCTATGTCAAAAATGAACCCTCTTGCACATGTAATTAAAGTTCTTTTCACAAGATATTTTCTTACATGAAGACCGCATGGTACATGTAAGCACGTCAGATATGTCCCTCACAATTGCACATAATTTTTCTGAATGCATAAATTGATATTCTTCCAAGACAATGAACCATGTTTTGGGAACAACACCCCTTGGTGTAGGCAGCTCTCGTCCTGAAAAATATTGTAATTTGAAGAATGTGCATCTTTAAGTCTTAAGACAATCAAACATTGTTTGAACATATGGTATATTGTGTGCATGTAGCACTCTTTTGAAAGAGCATGGTCGTCCTTGAAGAATTTGTTATTGAATTTGTGCAACACCTCCTTGATATGAGTGAGATATTTGATTCAGCGAAAACATTATTGTTGGATTGTATGGAAAACATTTCTTTAAGTGAGAGTTGTTTAAATGAAGGCTGGGCTGATCGACCAGGGGGAAGAGTACACATGTCAAACAAAAGTAATCCAGTTTTCCCAGAATGCTGCTTCTTCACCGGATTTGTTATGCCATGCAGGACAATATTCTGTTGTTCAGTGGTAAGAGGCGAAAGAAAGAGCATTCTTTAATGGCGCTCACAGTTTCAAACATGTTGCACTTTTGAAAGGAATGCTCTATGTCAAAAATACGGCATATATTTTGCAGAAATACTGACTTTTCTAGAAGGGGTACTGCTCCTTTGAAAGGATGGTTAGTGCTGATGTCACCCATTGTTTCCATGACTTGTCATAAGCATGATGCATTGACATGTCAACTTTCAATTTGCACCAATTTGCATATCCATTCATGCAGCTGTCCATAGCTGCCCCTTTGAGACTCAAGAACGCAACTTGGCAGAAAGGCCGAAGGTTCGTGCTGTGGGAGGAGCTGGAAGGGCACAAATCGAGAAGAGTAACAAGTTTATCCATTTCTACATAGCCGAACCTACTTGACTACGTCAGTAGGTTATGAGCCCAACGGCTTGAATTGGGAAAAGACATGGCAAACATGCAAAGGAGAAGAAGAGCAACTAGAGAAGAGTTGAACCAAGGTGAGGCTGAGATGCAACAAGCGCAAGAACGCATGCAAAGAGAGGCAGAGGTTAGAGGTGAACTTCCGCTTGAGGATCAACAAAGTGTAGGAGGTGGAAGGGATCAGGGAGCTGAAGGTGTAAGTGCACCACCAATAGAAGATGGTAGTTTGGAGAATTCTCAAGGAACCCCCAAAGCTAGTCCATCCGGTGCCCATCCAGTTTCCGGGTCAACAGTCCGTCCACCGACAATGCCTCCAGTGGATCCGCCAGAAGTTCCATCGGAGGACCAAGCGTCAGCAGGCATCAAGACCCCTGCAGACACCAAGGACAGATCTAAGGAAAGTGGTGGCTCTCAGCAGAAAGTGTCACCGAGCGAGCGTTTGGGAACTGCAGTGGAGGGGGACAGAGATAGAAGTGTAGGGTCGTTAGTTGAGCCACTCTTCACTCCTGAACAGGTTCAACATTTCACTGGATTGTTTTCGCAAGCACCATGGCTGTACACACAACCTCGATCAGCATTTTCTCCATTTTTGCAGCGTCCACAGTTTTTAGAACAAGAGGAGCTCAGAGCTAGAGAAGCATCTGAGAACAGAGATCAAGAAATGGAGAGGTTGAAAGAGCGTTTGATGCAAGATCAACTAGAAAGAGAAGAAATGAGACAGTCCATGAAATTCCTGTTTGAGGAGAATCGTAGGCTGATGCAAAAGTTGGAAGCTCAGGAGAAGCAGAAAGAAGCTGATCCGAAGTTTTCGACACCAGAAGAGGATCCGCGAAAGTTGAAGCAGGCTGGAGACCCCCAAAAGGAGGCTGAGATACCCCCCCGAAGTCAGGCTGCAGACCCCGAAAAGGAGGCTGAGATGTTTCCCCGGAGTCAGGCTGCAGACCCCCAAAGGGAAGCCCGAAGCTCTTATAAGGAGGCCAGAGACCACCAAAGAGAAGCCCGAAGCTTTTCCAAGGAGGCTGCAGACCCCCAAAGTGAAGCGGTCATGTTTCCATGGAGGTTTGGAAGTGAAGAACAGCGTCATTCTGGCCAAGAAGGAACAGGACAGAAGGAGTCAAGCAGTAGTGAAAGCTTTGCAGAGCGATCGCTTGGCTTCATGGCGCTGATGATGGAATCGATGAAGGAAATGCAAAAGAAGATGCTGGAGCCACGAGAGGAGGCTGGAATGGTCCGAGGTGTGGAAGTGGTTCGGACTGGTGTCATGGAGTTGCCAGCCCTTCAACAATGCAATCCAGCACAAGGACCTCTACAACTAGGAGATTGGTTGTTGATGATCGAACCAGTTGCTGCTGACATGTCCACCACAAGCCAAGAATGGTGGGGCGAAATGACCAAGGCAGTTGAGACTTGGTATCAGCAGCATATGTCAATGAACCCTTTGGATCGAATCTCTCATGAAGTCAAGCCTCCTCCTCAGCTGGTTCAAGATCGGTGGCAAAGACTGGAAAGGAGGATGTCAACTATGCTTCTTCAGGCAGTACCAGAAGGGGTGCGGGATGAATTGGTGGCTGGACGAAAAGTTGGAGTGTTCAGCATCCTCACACACCTCTTCCTCACCTACTGTCCTGGGGGAGTCATGGAGAAACAGATGCTTTTGCGCAACTTGGAGGAGCCACCGGAAGTATCCCAGTTGGTTGAAGCAGCAGCAGAATTGAGGAAGTGGCTGAGGTGGAAAACACGAACAGTGGAGATAGGGGCGGTGGTGCCAGATGCGGCATTACTTCTCAAGGGTTTGAACAAGATGACAAGAAAGGTTTTAGAAAGCCACAAAGACTTGCAGTTTCGCATACAGCTGGCGAGATCAAGCCTTGGAGTTGATACATCTCCCACTGAGCTGACCGTCAGCCGGTTTGCCACCCATCTCTTGGCCGAATTGGACCAGGTTGCTTTGACCGAAAAACGTTCTGGAGGAGCTCCCAAAGTTGAAGGTCCAAAGCTGAAGTCCCTGGAAACAGAGAAGCAAGACAAAGGAAAAGGTAAGGGTCAAGAACGAGGTCAAGAAGAAGGTCAAGGCAGGCCGAGGTGCAAGTTTTACATGTCAGATGGAGGATGCAAGAAGGGAAAGCTGTGCGGGTTTTCGCACGACTTCAAGGATGAGAAGAAGAGGTGCTGGACTTGTGGAGCAGTTGATCACTTCTCCCCAAACTGCAGTCGTCCAAAAGGCTCTACAGATGGAAGTCCAACAAGGGCGAGGGTTCTGAAGACAGAAGGCGAAGGAAAAGGAGGAGTTCAGAAGGATGTGGAAAGCTCAAGCGTAGCAGGAAGTGAGGCAAGCATCAAGGAGTTGATGGAGGAAGCCAGTAAGATGTTGAAAAGTCTTACCAGCGCAAACACCACATCCAGCAGCTCAACAACAACAGCATCAACAAGCAGAGAAGAAGAAGGAAAGGAAGAAGTGATGGATCGGCTGCAGCAGCAGCTGAATGCGTTGAGGCTGAAGACATTGAGATTGAGAAGGTTGGCAGGTGGAGGAGTGCAGGGACTGTTGGACTCTGGCGCGACAAATCCACTACGACCACTGAAGCCGGGGGAGGAGACCACCAGCTACCGTCAAGTTGAAGTGGCGTTGGCCAATGGTGGAAAGACTCAACTGGCGATCACCCGTGGAGGCACACTGGTGAGTCCTGATTTGGACATTGAGCCGATCGTTCCGATGGGCTTGCTGATTGGCGTTCTGGGCTGCAAAGCTACATGGGAAGAGGGTGGAATCACAGTCATCCATCCAAAGATTGGCAAGCTGCCGATCAAACAAAGTGAAGGATGCCCACAGGTATCACGTCAGTTGGCTCTTCAGCTCATTGAGGAGATTGAGGACAAAAAGCTATGCATTGGCGAGGTGGCATCCGATTTCACCAAAGAAGAGGCATGGTTGGAAAGGCTGATCAAAGAACACCCAGTGCTGTCTTCTTTGCCGTCTTGGATTCAAGAAGGCCTCAAATGCGAAGTTGGAGAATGGAATCACCTACCATGCAACAAAAGGATGAGAAAACGAATGAAGCGAGATGGCTATCTTCTTCATCTGTTTGCAGGTCCTGATCAAGGCTTCACGCTTCATCGAGCTTGGCATCAAGTTGGAGGAGAAGGTTGGCAGTTGTTAGAAGTTGATGTAGAAAGAGGAGAAGAACAAAATCTTTTGAAGTCCAAGCTCTATGGGGGGCTGATGAGGACGGCATTAGAAGGGAAGATTCGAGCCATCATTGGAGGCCCGAACTGTCGAACAAGAAGTGTGCTCAGGCACATCCCAGTTGAAGGACATCCAGAAGCTCCGCGACCAGTGAGGCAGTGGGGTGGAGAAGAGTTTGGAAAGAAGGATCTGACAGATCAAGAACGAGAACAAGTCAGAGGAGATGACCTGCTGATGTGGAGGATGCTCTTTCTGCAGATGGTGTCAACATATGCAGCAAGAGCGAGAGGAGCAACGAAAGATCCGTTGTTCAGTTTGGAACAACCTGCCAGTCCAAAGAGCTACAAGCCAGAGGTTGTGAGCTTTTGGGATACAAAGGAATGGCACAAGCTGAAGAAGGAGTTTGGATGGTTTGAGGAGACGTTCGAACAAGGAAGTCTTGGAGGAAAGTCACCAAAGCCGACGACCTTTGGAGGTTCCCTCAAGCTCACGGTGGGGGAGTACAAGACTGGCGATCGACGTCACCCAGAAAGAGTGAAAAGCTCAAAGGAGTTGTCAAGATGGCCTCCAGCATTGATGAGGATGCTGGCGACCGAGTTGATGAAGCAGGTCTACAAGATGGATCCAAAGATCAAACAGCTCTCTTGGCAGGAGCACATAGCATGTGGGCACATCCCATACAGAAGAGATTGCAGAGTGTGCCAAGAAACAAATCAACAATGCGCGCCACACAGAAAGACGCGCCACGTGATTGGAGGAGTGCTCTCCATCGACACGGCAGGCCCTTTGATTGGTGCCTACGACCAAGGAGGAGGAATGGCAAGGTACTTCTTGGTGGGAGCATTGACATGGAGGGTGCCAAAAGGTCTGGAGAAGTTGAAGCAGCCGGCACAAGAGCCCTTAGAAGGAGATGAGCCGAAGATCGAAGACAAAGAAGATGTAGAAGAAGAGGCCCTGGAGGATGGAATCTTTGGCGATTTGCCACCAATGGGTGCTGACAACAATCAGGCACCAGGCGGTGAGTTGGCGGCTGAGTTGGGGTTGGGTGGAGGAGCCCCAGTCCGCCTCGCTGCCCCGCCGCGGAGCGATGATGTGGCTGAGTTGGGGTTGGGTGGAGGAGACCCAGTCCGCCTCGCTGCACCGCTCCCGGGTGAAGCTGCCGCTGAGTTGGGGTTGGGTGGAGGAGACCCAGTCCGCCTCGTGGCGCCACCCGAAGAAAAAGGGCCAGAAGACCTTGAAGAAACAACTGAGGTGAAGGTATTCAGGTTAGCCCTACCCATGATCACCAAAACGGCCCGAGAAGTGAGCGCGACAGCCATGGAGTTTGTGCTGCGGCTCCGGGCGGACGGCTTCCACATAGGCCGAATTCACTGCGACAGAGGCCATGAGTTTGAAGGAGCCTTCAAAAGGTGGGCTAGAAGCAGAGGCATCTATGTCACCAAGACAGCAGGAGACGATCCACAGGGAAACGGACGGGCCGAAGTAGCAGTGAAGGCCATCAAGTCCCAAATCAGGAGGACACTTCGACAAGCAGGCCTTGATTCAGCACATTGGCCTTGGGCTCTGCGCTATGTGGATGAGCTCAACCGGTGTGTGAGGAAGGGCATTCAACCAAGCTGGCCCCCATTTTACCAAGAAGTCAGAGTCAAGAAAAGAACATGGAGAAGAGGAGCCTTCGAACCAGTGGTCGAGCGTGTCCACTACCTGTGCCCCTCGACAGAGGATCATGGGCACTGGGTCCAAAAGCAGGGAGAACCTCCACGAGTCACCAAGTTCATCATGGAGAAGACCACAGAGCCGGTTGAAGAAGGCGCATGGATAGCGCTTGAAGGACGCATAGTGGATCCATGGAGCACAAGAAGAAGGCTGAGAGGAAAGACTGCGGTGAGGAGGGTTCATCCTACGTTGGATCAAGAAGGTGAAGATACAGAAACAGATAAAAAGAAAGAAGAGGTGAAACAGATCTATGCAGTGATTGAGGAGGAGATGAGAGGAATTGTTGATGAAGATCCAGAAGTTGCATCTGGAATCATACACGCTGTTGCAAGGCTGCGGAAGATTGCAACAGCGATAGAGGAGTCAGAAGAAGTACTCCAAACAAAGATCATTTCACCCAAGGAGGTTTCAAGAAAGTGGGGGGAATGGCTGGAATCTGTGGACAGCGAAGTTCAGTCGCTGACAAAAGACAAGCAGGCCCTCAAAGAGCTGACAGCAGAAGAACATGAGGAGCTGAAGCAACAGGCAGAGAGAGAAGGACGGCGGGTAGAATATATACCGTCGAAATTGGTCCATGTGGTGAAGGCAGGTGAAAAAGGGGGGAAAAAGAAAACAAGATGGGTTGTGTGCGGGAATTTTGAAGAAAAGAAAGAAGGAGAAGAGAACTACAGCGGAGGAGCTGATGCAACAGCTTTTCGCATTCTCATTTGGTGCTGCGGGAAGTTTCAATGGAGGGCTCAAATCATTGACGTGAGAACAGCATTTTTGAATGCTGATTTGGAACTCACCGAGGAAGAGAACCTTTTGTTGATTCGTCCTCCACACATCATGATTGAGAAGGGCTATCTCGCACCCAACACCGTCTATCTCCCTGTCAAAGCGATTTATGGTTTTCGCAGGTCACCAAGATTGTGGGGGAGGCATCGAGATCATCGTATGCACCAGTTTGTCATCAAGGCGGAAAAAGAAGGAAAGAACATCGAGGTCAAGCTCTTTCAAATGGGATCTGAACCCAATCTTTGGAAAGTTGTGCAGGTCATGGGGGAGGAAGAGGATGAGCTGGCTTCTTTGTCCAATGGCAGAATCCTTGGACTGGTGATGACTTACGTTGATGATGTCTTCATCGCTGCAGAAGGCGATCTGGTGGAAGCCATCACTGCGAAGTTTCAAGAAACATGGACGACATCCAATCCAGAGGAGGTGTCAGAAAAGCCAACACGCTTTCTAGGCATGGAGGTGGAAAAGATCTGGTCTGAAGAGAGAGAGCGCTCTGAGTGGTTTGTAACTCAGAGTGGTTACATCAAAGATTTGCTTGAAAGATATGATCAAGGAAAAGAAGAAAAAGAAAAGAGGATTCGAAAGATTCCAATCTCAAGGGATCTTGCCATCATGGAGGAGGATTCGCAACCTCCAGATCTCAAACGAGTTCGCCAATGTCAACGCGAAGTTGGCGAGCTGCTGTGGCTGGTGACGAGAACACGTCCCGACATCATGTACACCATTTCACGCATGGGGGCACATGTCACAAAGTCCACAGTCAAAGTTTTGGAGGCAGCAGAACAAACAAGAGACTATTTGAGGGGAACATGGGATCAAGGTTTGAAGTTTGAAGAAGGAAAAGAGAAGGAGGTGGTCATACAAGTTTGGTCAGATGCATCGTTTGCACCAGAAGGAGAAGAATCACATGGCTGCTTCACAGTCATGGTAAACGACTCTGCATTGCTGTGGCGCTCGGGGCGTCAAGCCTCAATCACCTTATCCACAGCTGAAGCAGAGTTGAACGAAATCATCGAGGCCATGAATGCAGGAGAATCAGTGGCCACCATCCTGTATGAGTTGTTTGATGATGTGAAAAAGATTGCCTGGTCAGACAGCCAGTCAGCTTTGTCCATCTTGTCAAGTGAGGGCGGGAGCTGGCGCACACGCCATCTTCGAATGAGGGCATCATATGCCCGGCAGGCAGTCCTTTCCGGGGATTGGGCAGTTGGTCATGTCCCAGGCGAGGAGCTGAATGCCGATTTGGGCACAAAGGCGCTGTCTTCCAACCGCATTGACAAGCTCAAGGGTTTGCTGGGCATGGCACAAAGACCAGATGAATCAAAAGAAGAAAAAGAAACGAAGAAGGAAGTTGGAGAAGATCAAAAAGAGAAGGCATCAAATGCGTTCAAAGTATCTCAAGCCGCCACTGCAGTCAAGCTGATCACTTTGGCTGCCATGATTTCTGTTGGGAAATCAGAAGAAGATGAGGAGGAAGAACATGGAGCGAAAGAACTCAAAGTAATGATGGTTCTCTTCGCCATCGCCATTGTCCTGTTGACCTTGTTGGGTCAGATTGTGTGGAAGGTAGGAGTAGGAAAGCTTCGCCAGGTCATCAAAGATCAATCTGAAGGAGCCGACCGAAGTCTCCCTGCACAAGGAGATCAAACAGGGGTTCAACAACGAGCCCGAGAAGCAGTCCGTGGCACAGGGGGTGAGCAGGGGTCGAGCGGCTCATCTGAGCCCTTGGTCCGCCTCCCTCCTTCGGTCCGGGTGGAAGAGGAAAACACCACCCGACGGGTTGAGATGGGGTTGGATCAAGGAAATCCAGTCCGCCTCCCTGTCCCCGATGGAGAGACATCAAGCTCCTCGGGTGGGCCGAGCCCGGCTGCTGGAAGCATGGAAGCTCGAATTGAAGAAGAGCTGATCAGAATCATCCAAGAAGAAGCAGAAATGTGGAGAGAAATTCGACAGACTCCACTACCACCAGTGATCATCGAAGAAGTGGAGGAGAACGATGCAGAAGGACTGCGATTCAACGTTCTTCGAACAACGTATGGTGTGGTATACCACAGTGATCGATCCTGCAGGCATCTACAAGGTCCACGAGTCGGACAGCCCCGACCATTCAAATGGTGTCAGGTTTGCAGAAGGGTTGCCTTGCAAACGAGGGGAAGGCCACCACCAGGGACTTCACTCTATCTTTCTGTAACTGGCACCGCAGCACACTCAGATGAACGATGCCCATGGATCAGAGAAGGAAAATTGACCCCGTTCTGTCAAACGTGCCGAGAACGAGAGGGGTAGTTTGCGCCACGGATTGAAAAATCCTTACGAATTTTCAATGGGGGAGTGCTGATGTCACCCATTGTTTCCATGACTTGTCATAAGCATGATGCATTGACATGTCAACTTTCAATTTGCACCAATTTGCATATCCATTCATGCAGCTGTCCATAGCTGCCCCTTTGAGACTCAAGAACGCAACTTGGCAGAAAGGCCGAAGGTTCGTGCTGTGGGAGGAGCTGGAAGGGCACAAATCGAGAAGAGTAACAAGTTTATCCATTTCTACATAGCCGAACCTACTTGACTACGTCAGTAGTTAGATACCTGGAAATGCATGCTGCACTCCTTCAAAGGGCATGGCGCAACTTTTCAAGCAATACATATATTTTGTTTGGATATTGGCCCTGCAAAAACACACGGCATTGCCCCTCTTAAGATTACTATTATTCAGAAGGGTATGTTTGTTTTGAATACTGCATTTGTTGGCAGGCATGGGGATGTTGTATTTATTTTGAGTCATCTAGCATATTCTGCAGAAATTGTGTTTTGAGCAAGGGGCCATGAAGAAGAAGAAAAAGAAGAAGAAGAAAAAGAAGAAGAAAAAGAAGAAGAAGAAGTGCATGAAGCAGAAGAAGTGAGGATCTGAACTTCTGAACGATAAATTTATCTCGGTAATTTCATGTGACGAGGGTTTTTATCCATGCAATCACCAATTATGTATTGTGTTGCTTGCGCATGTGAAGAACTAGTTTTGTTTTGTTTTCAAGCATCTTTAACATGATTTGTTTAGTCATACATGGGATGGAAATCTCGTCAATATGAGGTTTGGCTTAGAGGCATGTGTCAACTGACACTTAGGTGAAGATACTCAGCATCTTGAAATGTCTGAGAAACCGCACGCTCACAGTCCCCAGCTCTCTTTATTTTCCAATAGTTGCTTCCTTCTCTACAAGATTCGTAAAGCTAGGGCGCCAATGTGTGTTGCAGCAGGTACCTCAGAGTGATCGGCCGTGAGATCCGCATGTACTGTGGCCGCTTGGTTGGACAATCGCTCACAGTACATGGATGGCCGCCCTGGTTGATCACGGAGCCGGTGCACAAATCATGAAATTCAAAGTCATTGAAATTGAGGGAACACCCTGAAATCCCATTGGAATGTTATACACACGCATGTATACGTGTACGTACATGTCGTGTATATGGTACAGGCCAGGACCCCCCTCCGCCAGGGATTTTGCACAAAATGTGGGCAGAATGTAGCGGGATGGGTGTGGGTTAAATAGATAGCTAACGATAGTTAAGTGTGCCCGGAAGTATCATGTAGATGGTGTATAGGTGGCACGAGGCCAGCATGTAAGTACAGCATATGAGATCTTGACAGCGAGTATATGACCACTGTAAAGATGCTGCGTAGGCAGTAGGTTTTATCTAGCTTCATCCATGCGCCCCTGGCAGGATGGGTACAAGGTAAAGAGGTATCATGTAGGTAGTGTATAGGCAAAATGGGGTTAGAGTGTAGGTATAGCTTATGAGAACTTGACACTGGCCTAAAATATGGCTACTGGGAAAATACTGCATAGTTGGCACACACGTTGTAAATAATAAGCTGTCTGTAGGCCGTACCTTGCCCAACACGCCCCTGTGGGATGGGTGGGGTATTTAAGTAGTGAGCCTCGTACAGAGGCATCATTGAGGTAGTCTATAGGTGGTAGGACCCCCGAGCGGAAAAAAATAATGTTTCCCCTTTCTTTAGTATCATGTTTGGTGAGGTACGTTATTTGTGAGGTCGCGCAAAGTAGACCGGACTTGTTTTGCATTGAAATTCATTCGGCATGGAAATCATGCCTTGCCTTATTTCTCAGGATTAGTTGAATTAAAAGAATCGCACGAAACCTCTTCTGGTAAAGTCAAAACCCCTTAAGTTCCTGTAAGTCTTGCCATAATCCAGTCCATGGCCAACTTCAGAAAAACCTACAACCTTTGATGTTTGATTTCGTCAAATGCTGGAGAGTTTAGAAACATATCAGAACAGGCAAACCTGAGATAACCTGTTTGACAGTCAGTTGTGATTTCAACACATCTGGAAACCTATTGGTTACCTGCGCCCGGCTCGTTGCGGCCTTCACGGCCTTCACGGCCATCACGGCCATCACGGCCGACGCCGGGTCGCTCGAAGATGCTTCTGGCGATAAGTCGGTTTATTAGGGATATCTCATGATATAAAACTAGATGCGGTTAAAGAACGACTATCTAGGGGCACACTATGCAGTAATAACCCCTTAGTAAACAAACCCTTAGCAAATAAACCCCTAGCAAATCCTTAATAATGAATCAAACTGTGAAAAAAATCTTAGTAAACCCATGCTTTCCAACTTCTGAGTCTGTGGGTTCAAAGCAGCTTTGACTCGTACCCACAAATACTTGTCGCATACATCAGAGAGTCATGGTGGACTTATTTGCAATACATCCATGGGTCTCGGCAAAATGCTATAATTTTCAGATCAGACATGCGCCCTATTTTTTGATGATACCCCCTTCTTCCCATCATTTACCTACTTTTACGGCTGGCATAGTGCAGATTGATATGTAGCAGATTACTATGCATACATACCAAGTTGGAACCCTGCCTTTATATGCATTTATTGAAATCATAAATATGTACTACCTATCGATCGATCGATCGATCTATCTATCCCGTCTATCCTATCTATCGATCTATCTATCTATCTATCTATCCATCCATCCATCCTATCCTATCTATCCATCTATCTATCTATCTATCCATCCTATCTATACTATCCACCCTATCTATCCTATCTATCCTATCTCTCCTATCTTTCCTATCATCCTATCTTTCCTATCAACCCTATCTATCCTATCTATCCTATCTATCTTATCTATCCGATTTATCTATCTTATCTATCTTATATATCTTATCTATCTTATCTATCTTATCTATCTTATCTATCTTATCTATCTTATCTATCTGTGCTATCTATCTATCTATCTGTCTGTCTTGCTGTCTGTCTATCTATCTATCTATCTATGTATCTATCTATGTATCTATCTATCTATCTATCCATCTATCTATCTATCTCTATGTATCTATCTATCTATCTATCTGTCTATCTATCTATCCATCCTACTATCTATCCTGCTTTCTGTCCAATCCATCCTATCTATCCTATCTACCCTATCTACCCTATCTACCCTATCTACCCTATGTATCCTATCTATCCTATCTATTTTATCTATCTTTTCTTATCTGTTCTTATCTTTTCTTATCTTTTCTTATCTTTTCTTGTCTTATCTTATCTATCTATCTATCCCATCTATCCATCTATCCATCTATCTACCTATCTTTCTACCTATCTATCTATCTATCCATCCATCCATCCATCCATCTATCTATCTATCTATCTATCCTATCTATCCATCGATCTATCTATCCCATCTATCGATCTATCTCACCTATCTCACCTATCTCACCTATCTCACCTATCTCACCTATCGATCTATCCCATCTATCGATCTATCTGTCTATCCATCTATCCATCTATCCATCTATCCATCTATCCATCTTTCCATCTATCTATCTCTCTCTCTATCTATCTATCAATCCAATCTAATCTAATCTAATCTGATCTAATCTAATCTAATCTATCTATCTATCTTATCT